>JBBMFX010000141.1:18375327-18389637 GCA_037832545.1 Rhabdalestes septentrionalis | reverse complement strand
AATAGGAAGTAGGATGTAGAGATTTGGGGAAGAAAGTAGCGACAGCAGGCTAGGGTTAGAGACAGGGAATAGTGTGTAGGGGTAGGGAATAAGTAGTTTTGGATTGGATAGGTGTTGAGGGTAGGAAATTGCGGGTAGGGTGTACAGGTAGAGCATAGGTTGTGGGGTGGAAGTACTGAATGGAGTTTAGGGGTAGGAAATAGAGGGTAGAGGTTTAGGAGTCTTAAATAGGTGTAAGTGGGTAGGGAACAGGGGATGGAGTAGGCGTAGGTGTGGGTATCACAAGGGGTAGGGAATAGGGTAATGAGAGTAGGCAGTACGTTTCACAGTAATATTCTTCGCAACGCGTCCTAGGCGTTGATTGGCAGGTCTGCTGGCAAATCGGCTCTCTTGAAGAGAACAGTCATCCCGGAAGGAGAGTAGAGAGGAGGGGAGAGATGGCGTAGCGGAGCAGTGCGGGCCGGGCCGTACCGGACCGTGGGGGGAAATCTGGACCCCCGCGGCCAGCAGAAACATACGGGCCCATGGGGATGCACACCGGAGGAGTCTTTATATCACACCAATGAAGGACAGAAGGGTGGTGGGTCCACGGTACGCAGGGTTTTTGTCTTGAGTCGAGCTTCAAATCGCACGTTCTTTGTGTACCAGGGAAAGATTCCAGCACCTCGCAGCTTTAACTACAGCGCACTGCAGCGAGGAAGACGATCTCCTTATATTATTACACACACACACACAATTGAGAGAGCATAACAGCATTATTTAATAATTATAAACCCGTTTAGGCCGATTCATTCAGAACCAATAACGTTAGTATTTATTTTACTTATCAATTGCATGGCCTTAAAGTAATACATTAGGACTTAATAGAGATTCCTCCTTTTACAAACATCTACAGGACGACACACTAGGATAAAATCATGTTTACTTTTAAATGAACACCCACAAAATGTCTTCATTATATATATTTAATTTGTTTCTAGATTAGACTTTAGCATTTCTGGCAGGTAATAGTTGTATTATGACACGATAAACGTCTGTTTAGATATTCATATATTATAGATATTTTTGTGTTTATAACTACAGCTATACGTATTTAGTGTTTATGACCATGCATTGGTAAATAACTTTTATTTTACCCTCACTTCTATCAATGTTCATCAATGTCTACGTAAACTACAAATCACTGTTAGTTTGCAGCTGTAGGTAATAAGCTTGCACTTTAGTTTTCTCTGTCCTTAGCCTTCGGCATGTGGAATGGCTTATTTGCAATATTCAATAACTGTGCTTTCTCTCCAGATTCTGTGTGTGCCCTGCCCTGCTGAAGGGACTGTCTCAGCAAAAACTGGCTTAAGACTACAAAGCAACCATCACGCAGTAAGTTAATAAAGAGATAATAATAAAGGGGGTCAGGTCCTGGGAAGGCAGAGAATAGCATAATCTCGGATCAATACCTGCCCAATTAAACCCAGTTAACATAGTAAGTGGCTGATTAGTTATATCATGTATGTTGGAGCAGTAAGTTGTAACACATATATTTTCTGGTTGTGACATTATTGTTATTATTATACGATCAGAATTTAATTTTCAATCTTTAAAATAGGGCTTATTATGCATTATTATTTAGTGTTCCCTTTTTTGACACTTAAAAGCTCTTTTTGTGAAAAAAACACTGTTTTTGTGAGGCATTGTGGAGGTTCCCTAAGTCCTGCCCTTCCCACTTTTGCTTGGATGAGCTTAGTTGCTTAATTCTAATCTGTAAACAAAAGCTAGTAAATGAGTGGCATTTAGAACAAGGAGAGGAGCACAAGTTTATATAAGTTACATAATTTAACTTTTCTACACACTGATTAAAATGGCTACTGTTCAGTATTGATTAAAATGACTGTACCCTTTTACGCATGGAATCAGTTATCTGCTGGAATCTGGCCATAAAGGACTTTAGGAGACCTTTATTTAACATCCAGTAACCACACATGATAATTTCAGCTTAGTTCCACACCACATCTCCTGCAGATCATATCTCTGATTTCCATTAAAACAATAGAGAACTTCTGTTCAGTTCATACCACAGAGACGGTGGTTTCCAGATTGTAAAGGTTGCCTCAGATTCTAACTTTTATTCTACAATTAAAACAACTTTTCTGCTCAGTGGTATGTCCTACATTCTTCTTTTTGTATATATTTTTTCTAGGGTGTCTGGTAATTATGTAGTTTTCTGTATCAATGTCTGTCTTTTTTTTTTTAGTGACCATTTTCAAAAACTTTTTTATCTTTAATCATTATAGGCTGTCTAAACTGGGCTGCATCCCTCAATATACATGCAGCCTGAGTGGCTGAGTCTAAACTCATATAGATGGAAATATGTAAATGGAAGTTTTTAGGGACTAACCTTATCCTTAGTTTCCATATGTGGACCATACAGGCTGGGCAGAGAATTATGTTTTGAATTTATAAGGGTTTACTTCCTATGTCAAGCTCTTTCAGTTCAATGAAAAGATTTAAATGTCCATTATACGTGACCTGCTGCAATTTTAACCTGCTGGTTTACATTTTGTTTGTTTGTTTGTTTAAAAGAGCACACCACCCATTTTCTGTACATATAAGGAATTCTTTTTCTGCTCTGTACCCTCTTCCTTCAGGTATCCTCAGCTTCACTCCTGGACAGCATTTCATATCACGACCAACCTTCACAGTCGAGCAGTCATGGAGGTCACCTGCATCCATTCATCAACTGTTCTCCTCGTAGGGAAAATCAGTCAAATAACAAACTTCTCATCTGAAATGTAGGCCATTCATACTATAGACTATTGCCATTTTACTGCAATATTGTTCTTCAAACTGTGTCTAGTATGTTACATTTTGTTCATCTGTCCAGAATCAGGGTTGTACTCTTGTATTAGGCCTTAGTTGGTTTCCAATGATCCCAGACCAAACTTCCATCACACAGGAACACTAAAATTATCAATGTAAAATTATTTTTAAAAATTTAATAGGCAGGTAACCGGGGAAAAAAAACTACACGAGTCTACTCTTGTAGAGTCTCCCTGACTTGAGCTTGATTAGCACAACAACTATGGAAGAAACATTCCATTGACCTTACCCACCATTATTCTGTTTAAAGTGTTTTGTACTACAGCCTCCATTATAAAATTAGCTTTTTGAGATAATATTATTGCATAGTTTTTTTCAGTCAAAAAACAAATGTTTCTAGCAATGAAGTAAAACAAACAAGCAGTTATTAATATTAAATGACTATTAGTAGCTACTTGCTTCCGTTCATTTTAGCCATATTTGGCTCAGCTGCTACTCAGCTATTCCTTCTATTTAGCTTGAACTCCATTTTTCCCATATATTTTATTGCCAGAGACAAATTCAGTGCTTCACATAATAAAAGCCAAATCGATATTTTTGTCCATGCTAATACATGTTCCACTGCACACAGCTTAGCATTTGAAGGTTGAGTGGTGTTGGTGATTGGAAAGGATGTAAAACCCCAGGAACAGGTCAAAAATAAATGTCTTCACAGGATGAGTGGATAGTTGTAGAGCTCTTTTTTGATGTAATTTTTTAAAAAACTTTGTGGACATGCTAGTGTTTTAGGTCGTGCTAGTTTTAGTAAAAATCATTGAAGAACCGAATCAGAAGAACTACATTTTGGGGGTCTTAAAGCCATCTACATGTTCACATTAAAGTCTTTGTAAGGTTTGTGACCATTTCCAAAAGGATAATTGTAATGTTATCATGGAATCCAGTTATAATATACAACATATTTCGACATCGTATGATGGTACCTGTAGCAAAATACTACATTAGTTGTATTGTTACATGCGTAAATACATACACCATAGTTGAGGAAGCCCACCCTTATGTCTGTGCTCTTGCACAATCTGCACTCGGACAGTTAACAGCATTTTTATCCCAAACCGTCCATTTCCAGTTGCACAAAAACCAGCAAGATCTTGAACCTAATCCTTTGGAAGACATCCAGGGATGTGGAATATGTGCAATATGCGTGCCCTTCCCTTTTTTGTCCCGTTTTGAGATAAATGTGTATATTGTACAAACAAGTGACGAGTTGTTCGTGAAAAAAACAACAAAATCACCAATGTCTTCCATTAAATGATGTATAGTTTCATCCGCTTACTTTGCTGTAGCGGGATTTGTTGTGCCAACATTATATGTGGCCATGCATGACTGAATGTGATGCTTGCAGAATAAAGTAGTTGTAGTAAAACACAGTATATACTATAATGAATATTAGCAAAGTAGATAAGCAGATAAGGGTTAGACTAGCTACCACTGAGGATGAAGCATCCTTTCCTTGAGTAGGAACCATGGTTAGCTTTGGGAGAATCACAAAATTTTGAAGGGGCCTCGGTTTGTTAGGAGAAAGCCTTTTTTTGTTGTTCATCGTGTTTGATTAGGTAGCCAACATAATTTCCCCTAAGTATCATCGCCGTTTGGCTAAAGAACCTGAAACCAGTTTTACTAGTGTGAAAATAGCAAAGCCAAAATGCATGATATTGTAGTAATCCTGCTAGTTTGTGTTAATGTAAGGGTATTTTGTGTCAAAAATGTTTACCAGCATCTCCCACCCTAATCTTACCCTTGTAAAAAAAGTTAAAATCAAAGTTAAAAAAAGGACAAATCCATTTTTTTTTACAGATTTATGATCAAGTAAGTGGAACTTCCTGGTTGTGTCAGCATTGGGCTATGAACTGGGAGTGGTAATTTGGTCCAGTTGTGAAATTACTTTATGCACTTCGAGTCTAGGAATCAGAAATTAATTACATAATTTTCTGTAATTTAGTGTTTTTTTCCACACATAGGTGCAGATGGCTCTCTGGCCATTAGGTAAACAGTTTCTTAGCTAGCTTCCGAGTAGCACAAATTGTAGCGTAGTTTTAGTTTATATGTAGGAATGTTAAAAACACACATGCCCTAACAATCAAAATATTGTAATGTAGATAAATACCTCAAGGACTGGAATGCAAAATATATTTTTTAGATTACACTTACACATATATGCAAGCCATAATACATCTTACATTAGTTACTTAGAAGCAATAATCTTATTATATGCATGAAATAGTGCCAGAACGGTGTTTTGTGGAGTGGAAAACTGTAGCATACTTGTAGCTCTAGTGAGTATTGAGGCCCACCACATGGCGCATACCAAATGTCCTTTGGTAGAATACAATATCCCAAGCTAATTGGCCAGTCGTTAGCAGTTGCTCAAACTACTTTCATTGGTCATTAAAAACCAAAAAAAGTGAATGTAGTACTTAAACTTGGCATTTTCGAGGGCAAGAAACATTTCAGTCGACCATGTACTGCATGTTTTGTTGTTAAAACCATACAGCAGCAGAAACCGTGATTACGCACAGAAATTTTTATATGCAGTCAGCTGTAATCGAAAGCAATAGGAACAACCTGTTGGCTAGCTGTCGACGACACTAAAACTGTGTCTTCATAGGTAGATTCCAAGTTCTAAGTACCAACGGTTCTTTCAAAAAACATAACAGATTTAGTGGACATTGTGCAATGGTTAATTGTAAGCCTAGTATTAATTGGTGTTTTTTATATTGGAATGCAGGAAAAAAATAGCTGCTGCATGGTAGAAGTGGGTAAGAAATGTGTTGTGCTGCATGCAATAATTAAGCTTTGCTTGGAAAAAAAATTATGCAGAAATGTGAAAACATCAAGCGAGTGGTCACTTGTGATTTGTTTTTTGGGTCAGATGTCGAGCCCCAAAGGTTACATTTATCGTTTCGTTATTTTAGTCCTTTTGGAAAACTTATGTAAGCATTAATGTTTTCAATGGCTTCAGTGCTGCTAATTTTTGGGACTTTTAAATATATTTAAGAACAAAGGAAAAGTGCTAAATTAGAAAATTTGGATGCACAGATATTGGAATTCCTGGTTGTTAATTTTCATGAAAATGCCAATTTCAATAAATATTTATTAAATGTAGAAAATGGGACTTATTGGAGAAATGTATATTATTTCTATAAGGCTACAAATACAGATATTCCAGGATAGTTGCCCAACATTCTCCTGTCCTAGGATCCAATTAATAATCAAATCAATTTGCAATCAGCAACTATATGCTGATACAAGTTCAAGATCACCACGCATCCATGGTTATAAATATGAAATTACATTACATGACAGTAGGCAGTGTGGAGTGAATAGATAGGCTTACTGTAATCAGAGTTTAAATCTACTGAGATCCTGCATAATGTGTGAAATTTTAAACTGAAATTTGTTAGCTGATGTACTTGACATTTTTTTGGACTGGTCCAACAAATTAAAGTTGTTGTTCCTGTTTAATATCCCTGCTGTAATTTGCATTGTTTGCCAATGGATGAGAATACTGTATGTTTGGTTAAATCTATGCACTACAGATGCACTGAGCATGCTAAGATGAACCTCTTTTTGATTTTGTACAATAAAAGAAAAAATCTGCATCAGAATTTTAGCAATAAAAACAGCATGGTGCCAATCCTACATCTGCCATTTTTTCCTTCTTTGATGGATATTCTCACTGCTCAGAGGAAAATAAGAAATTTGGGTAAAATGGGAAAAAAAACTTGCAGGAGGCTGAATAATCTGTGTGTTTAAATGCTCCTTCTAAGAACTACTCACTTGCTAGGAAGTTGCCGTTTCACAAAAAGGGACTATTTGAAACAATGAACACTTTATTTGTATTTACATGAAAAAAAAATATTTCTTTACCCAAGAAAAGAAGCATCTTTGCAACGGTCTTGATAGAATTCTGAGTACAGGTTTAGATATTTATTAGGGATATTCATCTAACTAGATTGCTTGTAAATAAACAGAATTGTCAGCATTGCAATGAAAAACAAATGTTATATACACTTTTCATCACCCCGCATTAGTGGGGAAGACTGCTGGCACTGGGTTTGGTTGTCATCCTAGCCACTCTGGGAATTCTCAACTCTTCCAGCATTTTCTTCAAACTATCCACTTGCTTCAAATGAGCTTCCAAATCCTGGTGCATCTTGTTGGACAATCCGCACGTAAAGAAAAATGTATTTGAGAATTTACACACTAATATATTTAAATGATATATTTCCCCTATTATTAAATTATCGACATTAATAAGATGCCCTTAACAATGAAGCTCAAGAAATGCTTACCTCAGTGATTCTTCTTCCTAGTGGTCTCATTTCAAAACTAACTTTGGAGGCTTTCACAACTGCACAATTTTTTAACACGTAGCTGAATAAAACAACAGTAAATACAATTAACATCAACATTTGCCTTCAATTGGACACAGTGAAACGTGTATGGTTGGGATCCAAAGTTGACAGGGCAAGCAAAAGTCCTATTTTCTCACCAGTTTAGCGCATCTTTTCGCAACAAGAAGAGGTTCCGCAAGGATGACAAATGTTGTGGGGTGGAGTGAAGAACAACTCCAACAGAACGATGACAGCCGTTGCATTCTAGAACTTGGTAAGTGCTGGGTGATAAATATGATATGATTAGATTTTTTAAAAGCACATTAAGATGCCGTATTAAAGGATGTAGTTGGCTTAGAATGGCCTACTTACCTGTTGGCCAAAACACCATCTCTGTACAACTCTAACTTTTCTTTCACTTTCACATCCACAGTGACTTCTGCATGAACAGATTTAAGACAGAATAAGTAAGTAATTTATTTAAATACACTATCTGGATTGTGGATTTATTGACCTTCGATGCAGTTCACCACCACTGAAAAGACTGTCTTGATATTTCACTACAATTAACTATTTTCCAACAAACCTAATCTGAATTGCCTTGTGTGTATCTGTATGGATGAATTATACAGAAGCTCAAACAATAGTTTGAATGGCCTTTTTACAGGTTCATTATTGAGTTTAAACCTTATTTTTAGAACTTTTAACTAAAGTTAAAATAATAAACACCAAAAGATCTGATTATAATACACTTGCTGTTTGTACAAACGTAACACAAAGTACTGGGACCATTACAATGGCATGGACTTTAATGACAGACTTTAAAATGGAATTTGTCACCCTTTGGCTGCAATAAAAGTATCCACTCTTTTTGAAAGGTTTCCACAAGGTTTTTGAGTTTCTATGCGAATTTATGCCTATTCCATTCTAGGGAGCATTTTGCTCCAGTTCGTCCCAAATGTGTTGAATGTGTTGAGGTCAGGGCTCTGTGCGGGCCTGTCTAGTTCTTCTACACCAAACTCATTGATTCAATCATGTCTTTATGGGCCTTGCTTCTGGAGGCACAGTTATGCCTGAACAGAAAAAGATCTTCCCCAAAATGCCTTAGTATGCTGAAGCATTGAGATTGAGCCCTTCACTGGAAAGAAGGGGCCTAGTCCAATCTCCCCCAATACTTTTGTGCAAATAGTGTATGTTAAAACGAAATCAAAAACTTACTGAGGCAAATGACAGATCTGATTTTCTTCATCTCCCCACAAACTCCCAGGGAGTCTGCCACGACTCTGCTACACCTGGCACAAAGCAAAACGCGGCAATTCGTGTAGGCCATCGTGTCTGCCTTTGGGTCCTCCACCAAGCTAAGCTTTTCCGTAAGTAAAGTATGCTGGGTGCTGTCATTGTCCTTGTTAACTTTGGAGAGTAACTTGGGCTTTCTACGAGACATTGTTCCCTGTATTTCTTCTTGTTAGCAGTCAAGCTACCAAACACTAAACTGTCCTTCCGCTCACATCTTCCCACCAATCAAATGACAATCTTTGGGAACGCCAGCCAATCAGACGGCGAGGTGGAGATTTTTAAAATTTGTTTTCAACCGACGAGGGCGCGTTGGCAAGGTGGACCCAAACAGCAGAAGAGGCAGTAAATAACGGCAGAGGGACTTATTATTTTTAAACGTTTAAGTTGCTGGGCATTGGCCATAATGATGAATTTGGACTCTCTGAAGTATGCAGATTTGCAGCGTCTTGCCAAGAGCGTTGGTTTGAAAGCTAACATGAAGGTAAGTCGAGATCTCTGTGGTGCTCAGGAACGGGAGCTTAGCTTTTTGTGATTTTTTTTTTCTAGTTTACCCTGCTGGTGTGTTTAATTCTTCTTTCTGAAGTAATACGAATATACAAAATAAATGTAAACGATATACAGGTTCACTTGTGTTAAAGCAGCAGTTGTGTTTGCTTTTAGGCTGAGAAGCTGCTTAAAGCACTGAAGGAGCACTTTGAACAAAAAGAGAGCTCGGAGAATGTGAGTCAATCCCACTAATTATACCACCTTTATTCCACCTTTTTACTGTTACCTTTGGGGCAGTTAGTTGTTTATTGGCTAGGGATTTGCCCCTGTGACCCGATGTTTGTAGGTGCATGGCACCATTGAGGCACGTTTGAGCAAGGTAGTGCAGGTGCTGCTTCACTGACATCTTCATTGTCTCCATCAGGGAAATAAGGTTGCCTCCAGGGAGATACTTGAACAGGGGGTAGACGAGGTCAGTCCTGCAAATGTGACCAAGCGCCGTGCTAGGGGTCAGAAGGCAAAGAGAAAGCATTCTGACCAGGGATCTATTGATCAGGATCACGCTTCCAAACTGGACGTTAACCCAACTTTGGTAAGTCAGTCCGGACATTACTACAGCTGTTTTTTTTGCTTTTTAAGTAAACTGGGTGGTAAGGAGGACTGTTCATTTATAGGACAATGCCATGCCAGATGAACCAGAGGATGGCAAAAGGACTTTGAAGAAGAGAAAGGTGTCCTCAGCTAAGGACACAGAGGCTCCAACTTTGTCTGGGGACCCCAGTAAGAACCAGCCAGAAGCTGAACATGAATCTATTAAAAGTTATGCCATCACTGAGCAAAGAGATAAAGGCATGCTCATTTCTACAAAATCATTAGATAGTAAACGTTTGTCCATGGAGGTGTGTTAACAGGATCTGCTGGCAATTTTTTGTTGTTGGATTTTCCCCCAATTCTCATATCATTGTTTGGCCCCCCCTTTTACAGGTTTGGGTAAGAAGTCTGCTGGTAAAATTCCTCGTCATGAAGGCCTGCTAAAGAAGAAATTACCCCTGAGACCTACCACTCCCAGTAAAGACATGTTTCCTTATTTGTTTGACCACTGAGGCACATTAATCTATGAAGTGTAGTCTCCTGGAGCAATGTAAATACTAAGCAATGTGTTTGGGTACATTGACAGCTTTGAGGCTGATTTTTTTTGTTTCAGGACCCTGGATTTGTGTCTTTGACCTGGGTTGATTGTAGGAGTCCATTGTAGTTTTGAGTAGTTCTTCTTCCAATAGAGTTCCATTCAAACTCCAAATGGAATACAACACTTCTTGTGATCTAAATGAAGCATTTGATAGGGACTCTGCTCATGATCGATTATGAGCAAGAATGGGTATTTTTTCCTTGTGGTGTCATTACAACCATCATATATTTGCTGTGTTTGTGTATTTAGACTTCAAGAAACTTCATGAGGCTCACTTTAACAAGATGGAGTCTATTGATTCTTACGTGCAGAGGAAGAACAAGCAGATGGAGGCACTCAGAAACACTGTTAAGGAACTGAAGGTGGTTATTCCTATAAGTATATTGGATCTCTGGACATTCTCTCAAACCCAGGCTATTGTTTTTCTGATTGACTGGTGCTTTTCTGTGTCCATTAAATTTATGTAGGAAATGTTGAATTATTTGTAGACATGGTGGAGGAAATGGCTTTATTTTTGTACTTTTGTCATTTCAGGTTCAGACTGAGAACACAGCAAAGAAAACTGGTGATACAAAGACTGTAAGTTAAAGGCTGCATTTTAGTCAGTGTTATCCCTAACATATTTGTGTAAAATAATCATATATGGGGTGGCGTTGGGCTCAAAAGTAAATGTTAATCAGCAGAAGCCCCCAACAAGTCGAGCCACGCTGTTCAGCCCAGGTGTGCAGGAGAGGAAACCAGCTGCAGGGAAGCACAGATTCACTCAGACCTTTGCCAACAAGTCTGCTCTCAAGGACAGCACAACCTTTAGGCCCTCTGTCCTTTCAGTCAACAAAATCAATGTCAGGTAAGACTTTTTAAGGCATTCCATTCGAATAGTGTTCACAGAGTTGATGAACTGAAACTCAAGGTACATATGTGTGGGCATTGATAGGTTCTCTCAGGGGACACAGGATAATGAACACAAGCGTTCCCTGGTGAAGACTCCGGCTCGGATGTCCCCCATGATTCCTCTCACCCCCACTCCAGGCAGAAACTCTGAAATCGGCACCAAATCGGGGATTAACAAGAACAGAGTCTCCATAAACAAAACACCAGGTAAAACATGATAGCCAAATTGTGACCATTTATTAAAAACAAAATTTTAACAATAATTGAATTCTTAAATTTTTAAGGTCTGAGCCACAATGTCCTGTCAATTACTTGTTTGCATATTTAATATTAGGAACAACTCCATTTGTGTTCTGTGGTGCACCAACCACTCCATCATCCAACAAGAAAAATGCCTTTGATTTGAAAGCCAGCCTCTCTCGTCCCCTGAGCTACAAGCCTCACAAAGGTTAGTGGTCTTGGTACATGTTTGTGTATGTATAGAGGCAGTATGTGTAATCAAGCCCAGTTAATATATTTTCATTGGTATTACTAGGAAAGCTGAAGCCTTTTAGTTCTACACAAGAAAACACATCTCTGAATAAGTCCCAGACAATTCCATCTCACCAGAAAAACTACAAACAGCACCAGGTACAGACAAGGTGAGTTAAAAAAATGCTAGTTTCCTTTGGAAAAAATACCCCACTAGATTTGCTGTTTCTTTGGAGGATTGCAGAGATAATAATGGAAAAACAGCTCAAAGTGTATTTTTGGAAGTCTGAGAATTTACCTGATAAAATGATTCTTACTGAAGTATATATTCATGTAAGAATTAAAATAGTCATTGTAAAAATACATATACTTATTAGGGATGCAAAAAAACAACATTTTTAAAGTATGTTTAAACACAAGTGTAACACAAAACTAACAAAATAATGTTATAAGTGACAAGACCTGGAAGTCAAGGTGACTTTCTTACATGAAAACAAATCTGCGGATTTTTATTGTGCATCTATATCCCTAATATTTAGCTGAGAGCAGTCTGTTTACACCTTTATTGAATGGGAACCATAACTTTTCTGTGACAGAGAGGAGCGTCGCGTCAAGCATACAGAAGACAGGAAGCAGAAGAAAGAAAAAATGCTCGGTGCCAGACGTGGCTTGGCTCTGGCTTAATACTTCAGGGTTTTTGTTAGACCGCAACCTGTACATTTTAACTTTAGCTTGTTTGTTCCTTTGTTAGTGTTTGTGTGACATTTTTGCCCTTTTTCAAACAAAAAAAGAGTTTTATACACAACCTTTTGTATATACACAGGACGAATAATAAATGTCAGATTTGATTTTTTTTTATTTGCTATTAAATGTACTCTTTTGTAAACTGTTCTTGGTTTCTGTGTTTAGTAATCAAAACTGCTACTTAGACCTCTGGGTTCCTCTTATACAGTTCATACGCAAACTCCTCAGTGTGAGCACGGTCATTACACAGAGCGATGAAGTCAATCTCAAGCTGGAATGGACCGTCTGCTTTGTCCCCCAGTGTGAAGCCAATAGTGTTCACCTGCACACAACGTAAAAAAAAGGTTACACAGACTGAGGGAGAAGCAAATGTAGGCCTCTCAATAGCAGTCACAAAATAATATTCTCTAATGTAATAAATGTTTCACCTAACCTTGTCGAGCCAGAGAACATGCTGGTTGTCTTGTATTCTGCCTCGACTTGAGAGAAAGAACTTTGAAAATGGAATCTGCAAAAGCACAACACAACTTTATAAACAATTCACTTGCAGACTTCACTTTATTTTGGTTACAGCTGTAGTAGCTATGTCTATTATGAACTAAATTATCTTTCAAAACATTTTGAAATGGACTCATTACAATGTAAGTCAACAATTGTGCACTGGATATACAAGTAATGAGAGGTAACACCCCATTAATTAGCACTGTGCCTCATATATGCCTCAAATTTGTGTTGAACAAGCCCATCAGTTACTTATGTGTATTCCAAGAATAGTTGGTGTAGTGTGTAAGATCATTGGCTTGCAAGCTGGAGATTGTGGTTTCATTCCCATTTTGGGACATCACAACACCAGTTACAATTCTTTTTCGAGACTCCTAATTAAATTCACCTACATGTGATATGCTTAAAATGTCATTGGAGATAGGCATCTGCCTAACAATAGTGATGGGCAACCTGAAGCTGAAGCTCCGAAGCGCGTATTGAGTATGAGGGGGCGTGGCCGAAGAAGTCCCGCTTCGAGGGGTGTATCGTTTGGCAGAAAACCACGTGACCAACGACAAATGAAGCCTCGGTTCGTCACGTCAATGTTTTAAAGTGTCACTTCCTGTATAAATGGGGGTGAATCCCGCCGGCGCTTCGTGGGTTGTTTTGTTGGAGATCGTATGAGAGAGCACTGATTGTAGAAGCTATAGTCACACACACAAAGTACATTTTCTTGTCTTTACTTTGCTTGTCTGAATACCAAATGGAACCAACACACAAGAAAAAATATTCACCTATTTGGGAACATTTTGAAATGTTTCCTCCTAATAAGGCATGGAAAATAATACATATTCATACTGCATTTTCATGGTTTAAAGTTAAGTGTTTGCTGTGCCAAAAGGAACTGGTATATAACAAGAACACATCAATGATCAGGCATTATAGAGCTTTTCATGAAAATGAGCAACATGCAAACAGAGTAGGCACAAGCGAAAGTAAGTATCTGTTTCAATTGTGTCATCAAATCAACCTGTTTCACTGAAATATCTTCTTTGTGGTACAGATTCCAGGAAAAAGAGGATAGATGATGCCATAGTCAATATGGTTATAAAAGACACCCAGCCAATGTCAGTGGTGGAAGATGTGAGGTTTAGGGAGCTCATGCACATATTGGAAACTACGTTCACCCTACAAGGAAGGTGTGTTTATTTTTTTTAAGTGGTTAAAGTAATTCATTTTAAGTAATTAATTTATTAGTCATTTTTTAATTGTTAGAATTACTTTGACAATTTTTTCCATTGCATTAGGCTTTAAAGAGCATGATAGATGTCAAATATCAAGAAGCAAACCTCACTGCTGATTTGTGGACATCTATGAATATGGAAGCTTATCTTGCAGTAACATGCCACTTCATTAATGCCAATGACCAACTTGGAACCATTTTCCAAGTAGTCACACAGCAGAAAATATGGCTCTGGCAAAAATACAACTGATGGAGGAGTGGGAAATAAAAGAAAAGGTTAAGTGCCTCATCACAGGTGCTGC
>JBBMFX010000141.1:18350066-18361869 GCA_037832545.1 Rhabdalestes septentrionalis | reverse complement strand
CTGTCCCCTTCACTGCCCCTGCTCCATCTCTTCCTGCATGTGTTAGCAAACTGAACCAGGAAACTGAGACTGAAGCTGAAGCTATATGCCCCAACCCAACCGTGCGTGTGCGTGTGACTGAGAGACAGAGTTAGAGAACGCTTGTATACATGTATACCTTTTGTGAGTGTGTGTGAGAGAGAGTATGTGTGTGTGTGTGTGTGAATTGAGACAGTGCGAGAATTTTACTTGTGCAATTGTGTGCACAAGAGTTCTGAAAGTGAGAAAACATGACCTCTTCATGATATATAACTGTATCGTGGGTTTTTTCTTTTTCCTTCTTCATGCTTGCTTTTTTAGGAAAAGAATGTCCACTGGTTTATTTACAAAAAACCCTTTATGTTTGTGTTTTTGTTTTTTTCATTTTTCATTTTGTTTCACATTTAGTGTTGCTTTCTGAGGGTTTTTTGTTTGTTTGTTTTTGTTTTGTTTTGTTTTTTTTGGTAAATGAAATGTCAGTGTTTTCATCCTAATAGGTGTGATTTTTTTATATCTGGCCCACCTTTGAGGGAAATGGAACTTCTTGAATGACCATCTTAAAAGAGGATTTAATTATTAATCTGATTATAGTGAAGTAATTTTATGATGTGCTTTTTCCTCCTTTTTATCCATCTGGAACCTGGAGTGGTATTGCAAATTTGTTTCCACACCCAGCCCAAGCCTTTTTCTGACTCCATTATTCCTCCATAATGGAAGTTCTGGTTGATCTCACTATCGGAGGGTCTGAAGAATGAATAATAATGTAATAAAACACTCCTCTAAGTGAACAAAACCTGCTCATTTTGGAACAAATATGAAACAAGCGCATCAAATACCTCTTTTCAGTGGCAAAACGTATCATTTTTCCAGTATCCCTCTATTCCCTTTGGAGTTAATGTGTTATTGACTATTGATCTTTGGTTAATAATGATGTCCTTAAGTCAGTTCTCGTATTGATGTGGCATGCCTTGTAAATAAGATTTGGCCATTTGAGATGAGTGCGGCGAAATAAAGAAAGCACTGTTTCGTACTTCCTCTTTTGTACTTCGTACTGTTTTTTATAAAGCATGTTAAAATATGGTAATGAACATTGCACTAAAACTATTTTGGGGTCTACAGTACAATTATTTTGATAAAACAACCACAGTAACATTTAGCAGAAATTCCAGGTTAAGAACCAGTAAAACTGCTGTGAGGTTCTTTGTATTGGATCCTTTTTGAGTAATATAATGTGCTAAGCTCTGAAGTGATAAAACGATGAAAAGCTTGGGCCACTGCAGAGGCATTTGTAACACATTTGTAAAGTATGATGAAGACACAACACTGGTAGGGCTGATCTCCGGTGGAGAAGAGTCTATTTATAGGGACGAGGACCTGATTCTGTCGGAGTGGTGCTTGGCTCCACACACACACACACACATACACATACCCCACCCTCACTACATCACAAGTGACTGGAGGGGGTGCACACTCTCACCTCCCTGGGCGCCACAATCACTGCCGGCCTCTTCTGGACTGCTAACACCACAACAGTCATCAAAAAGCTACAGAAGCATCTGCACTTCCTGAGAGTGCTTCCTCAGCAAGAAGCTGCATAGAGAGCATACTGCCGTACTGCATCCCAGTATGGTTCACCCACTGCACAGGGTCGGACCGGAAGAGAATGCAGAGAGTAGTCAAGACTGCTCAGAAAACCGTCGGCTGCCTCCTCCCCTCTGAAAAACATTTACACATCAGGGACAGTACTCACCCGGCTCATGGCCTGTTCAACCTTTTGCCCTCTGGCAGGTGCTACAGGTCCATCAGAACTAGGACCAACAGGTTAAGAGACACAAATACACTCACACCACTACCACTCACAATGTGCAATAACGGCTGTACTTTTCTATTATTTCAGGGCAATGTGCAATAATAACACTGTCTACAATATGTGCATCTTTTATTCTTGCATAGTGTAATGTTGTACATATACACTCACCTCAGTAAGTAAGTTTATAATCCTTGTTATTTGTGCGTCATTTTTGTCTGTCCGCAACTTTTTGATGTTTATTGTCTGCACTGTATATTGTATGTGTTTGCACTTCTAAATAGCCCCTACAGTTTTATTGTATGTGCAGCATTCTGCTTCAGTACAATGACAATAAAGTCATGTCAAGTCAAGTTTTATTTATAGAGCACAAGTTTAACACAACCGTAGTTGATCCAAAGTGCTTTACAATAAAAATAAACAACAAAAGATAAAACAAATATAAGAGCAATTTAAAATCAAATTTTTAAATGCAACAATTTAACACAAATTAAATATGCAAAATACATGCACATTACCTATATCTATACATATATCTATACATTTATGTGGAAGTAAATGTGTGGTTAACAAAATGTTCAGCCTACTGTGAATACACGAGGCGGATGAAACATACCTGATACCAGGCACGTGCACACGTACGGCTCAACCTGTGCAAAGCACATGCCTTTTTTGTAATTACACTCGGAAGTGTCCTTTTTTGGGGGGAGTTTTTTAAATTAAAAAAACTATTGGTAACCCTTTACGTGTGTTTGTCTTTATAGCAAATATTTAACCAATTAAAGGAATTAAAAATCGTATCTCTTAGAACCGCTCAAACTGTCAGTCAAACTTCACAACTCCGCCCCCTGAGCGCCGCGAAATTACCTTGCAGCACATCAGTCAGAGTCATAGCGCAGAAGCAGATGAACATGTTAAAGTAATGACGTGTCGTTTTAATGATGGATAAATGCTGGCTTGATTTTTTTTATATCAAGTATTGTATACTCCCCACTCGTCTTCACATGTATGAACATAGAAACACATGGTTTACTACTGTGATAATGTTGTATTAAATAATGAAAAAAAATTACACAATGAGAATGAGAATCGTCAGGTCACTGTGCATTCTATATATTTTATCACGCAGAACGTAATCTGCATGTATACAAAGTTTAAAAAAAAAGAAAAAAGTAAATGAACATCTTACACAACTAAATGAAAGACCAGTTCACAATCACGGGACAAATAATACACAGATAACCACCCAGGAGTCAAATTGGTAAAGCCACTTTACTAGAAGGACAAGTGTGTTTGCACTGTATAATCTTCAAACACATGGCTCACAGAGGAGTGTTGATGTGATTAGTTTAAAGATACCCTCTATATGTATATATTATCTGTATAAAAGTTATTAATATGTTATAAGAATATTATTGTGTGTTATTTTTTTGGTGGTGGTGGGGTTCGTGTAGGGGTTGGGGGGTGCCCTTTTTTCAGTTTCAGCACATGCCCCTCAATAGGTATGTGCACGGCCCTGCCTGATACACAAGTAAACACAATTTTTTGAAAACACTCCATTTTAACCAAACAGATGCTATATTCTCCACATATGATGTGGAAAGGATTACCAGATTTTTTGTGAATACAGGATGTTTTTTGAAACCCCATTCCCAGAAGACTGATCTGAATATTAAAATAATATTTCCTTGAGATTCTGGTTTAGCATTTCTATACAATGGCGTATCTTCATCCAGTGACACTTAATTGTGCACAAATTATTCTGAATACTGCCTAAAAATGGCTACTATAATATAGAAATCTCTATTTTGCCAGACACTATATGGACAAAAGTATTGTAACACCTGAACATTTCATCAACAGGGACTTTAATGACATTGCTTTCCATTACATTGACTTTAACATGGAGCTGGTGACCCCTTTCCAGCTACAACAGCTTCCACTGTCCTTGGATTTCCACAAGATTTGGAGTGTTGCTGTGGGATTTTGTGCCCATTCTTCTGTAGACTGTTTGAGGTCAGGCAATAATGTTGAACGAGAACTGGCTCACAATTTCTTCTTCGGTCTGGCTGTGCGGCAGCATGGGGCAGCAGCTATCTCTCTGTCCGGTAGAGGCGTTCCCAGCCTCGGCCACGTAGAGCCGGACCTGAGCTGATGGGCTGAGTTCAGGAATGAAAACATTGACGTTCGAGGTAATAACAGAGATTCGAGGCTCACGCTAAGTGCGAATCGATCTCACTTTATTGAAGAAAATGGCAACGAAACATATATATTCCCATCTTCAGTGAAACCAAGACATTTCAGGTACAGAGATAAACAATATTTACACCCTCAGCTCTGGGGAAGCTAAGCTAAGCTAAAGCTGAAGCTAACACAGGTCAGGCTAAGCTAAAGAAGCTAAGTGCTTTGCTGCCCTGCAAACTATGCTTATCTATTTATCTTTATCTAACGATTTATAACACTGACTTTGAAAATGTGTTCGTTTTCGTTGGACACGCTGTCATGAAGTAGTTCAATGTAAAACTTAACTTTTAGTTTGAATGTATACATAAGAGATTTGCACAGAGGGATTTCTCTTAGCTAAGTAATGTTGTAGTGTTCTGGCAGTTTAGTTGGTCAAAGGATTTTTATTTACAAGAGTTACTGTTAAATCATATGACGGTCATGGTAGGGATTAAGCCTGTGCTGTATAGACCCATGAATATGCTTAATCTGTCGGATAAACCCACTTGAATATCCAAAGTGATTTGACTACTGTTTTTACAGTTGGATCACAACTTTAAAGGTAGTGTTCATTCCTTACTTATCGACATTGATGAGTTTCAGCGAGAGTGCCGATATCAAAAATGGATCTGATCCAGTATTCTAAAGTAGTATGTCCTTGAGAGTCATGGTTTCACCACTTTTTAAAAATATGATTAACAGTTTAACGCTTAATAAAGTATATCAGGTCATTACTGGATATACATTATTGATATTAGGGGACGTTGTGCTTATTGATTGGTCAGAGATTGTTTAGATGTTCATCAACATTGTGTGCCTGTTCAGAAATATAATTTTTTTGTATTGACAAAAACACTGAGATTATGATCGTGCACTGTTGTAGTAATTGTATGATGGATTTTCAGTGATATGTCACATATTGTGACTTTATACATATTACAGTTGCTGACTTTGTTGTTGTAGATAGGTCTTTTAAATTATATATGTGATAACTTCACAGCTCTCAGGATGTCTTGGCTGGCTGATTTGGCTGGCCGAGCAGAGGACTTCTTGAATAAAGTGGACCAGGGAGCGGCCACCGCTCTGACTAAACAATCAAACCGCAAATCCTCCCTGTCATCCTACAACTCTGTGGAACCAGGCTCACCTCAGCAGAACACGGAAGAGTATAGAGCACCTTATGAACCCCAACATGGATACACTGGTTCATCCTCCAGCCACGAGACATCTGGTTTCATCTCCACAGCTGCTGGGAACATTAAGAAATCCAAAGCTACTGTACTAGCTGGCACTTCTAATGTGTCCAGTGCAACACATCTAGGCTCCGCCCCTTCCAGCAGCAGCAGTGGTGGCGTTAGAGCTTCCTCCAACTTCATCAGGCCCAAAAAGCCAGAAGTGGATGACGACTTACTATTTGACTTCTTAAACAGCTCAGATCCGCCGCAGAGTGAGAGGCGAGAGGTCCGAGCAATGGGTTTGACTGAAGGCCAGACTCAGTACCAGGTAACTGCTGGATCAGTGGCTGCACCCCCTCAGACAGTCCCCTCAGCTCCAGCAACGCCGCCTTCCATCAGGGGTCTGTCTCGAAACTCCAGTCTCAGCTCACTTAGCGCCAGCACTCACAGTGCCAAGACGGAGGATGGCTCCGCTCGGGACTTCAGTCAAGGTACACTCATCTTTGAGAAGATTTTCTAATAACTTGCATTAACATAATTTATAGTAAACTTTCTTATGTGGTTTTTGAAACGGAAATAGTCTCTCAGTGTAGTTTTAAATTTTACTTTACATCTCTGTTTAGTAATTTAGTAATTTTTTTCAAGATTTAATTATTTTTGTCCTTCTAATGACCCCTTCCTCTCGGCAGGTGATACTCCAGAGAGTTCTGATTCTGGGCTTGCTGCCCCACTCGACCCCCCAGCCACTGTGGACACAGCTGCCCCAGAAGAGCAGGTTGGCCCTGTGTTGTCCAGCTTACGTTTGGAGAACCAGCTCCTGCGCAATGAAGTGTCCTCACTCAACCAGGAGATGGCCTCCCTCATCCAGAGAGCAAAGGACACTCAGGAGGGTGAGATCACAGCTATATAACAAAGCTGTAATTGCAGTTAATAGTAAGAGATGATACTGGTGAAATCCCATTGTGTTCAGAACATACATTTTTAAGTATTCAAATATATTTTAATTAGTGCTGGGAATTTAACGTGCTAATTAGAATAATTAATCATAGAAAAATATAACGCGTTAATATTTTTAACGCAGTTAACGCATTACATCATCTTCTCGTTCAAAGTTTCGAGCACACAGCAAGAGAAGCAAATCCCAGATCACTGCTGCGTGAGCAGCCAGAAAGCGGAGTTCAGTTCAGTGAGATTTAGAAGAAAAAAACGCCAAAATGGCAAATAAATAATGCCTTGTGAATGTTTTTTTTGCAGATTCAAAACTTACAACTATCATATACTATAACCTAATTCATAGGTTTGGTTCAGTCAGTATTAAAAATGCCATGACCAAGTTATAGGCTTGTATCCAATTATAAATGGTAAAAATAATCTGCTTCTTGTAAATCTGTGTGTATCTGCGATTAAATGCAATTAATTAGATTAATCAATCGCCACACTATGTAATTAATTAGATTAACATTTTTAATCGCTTGACAGCACTAATTTCAATACATTTGTTAATAAAACACAAGTATGTATGTTAAATGTCAGGAGTAGGATTAATGCTGCATTTATAGTAAATAGTGTCCACAAGGGGGCAGTAATATCAGGTTAATTATGTGTTTATGTTTTTGCTTCTGAGTTTTCGGTATTTTAAAACTTGCGCACTGTCTGAAATCACGCACTTATGTGAGTGCACTGGAATGTAGAGCCCAGTGCACACTGAGTGCTTCCTTCTGTAGTGCACACTTCCAAAAGGAACACTGACGCTTTGCACTTAGCCGAAGTGATGGATTAATATTGGATTGCAATTCTCCAGCCCCCCAACATTCAACGACGAGTTTTTTGGCCATTATGAATGCACCATCTGGGTACTTTCAGAGCAATGAGTTTTAGCTTGGTTGGAAAGTTGAATGCCCTATGCACTAAAACAAAGTGTTCAAAGTGTGCAAATGCGCGATTTCAGACACAGCCTTTGTGTTTAGGTGTCCTAATCTGTGCAATTAACTTTTGGCACATCCATAATTTTTTTATGTATTTAATTGGGTAGAAAAGGCTATCTGGAACTAGATCACTTAATTTTGATTCAAATCAGATGAGATAACATCAGGTCTTATCCCAGCAGAGTTGAACCAGGCCCGAGTTCGTGCTGACAAGTGGAATACGGAGCAGTCTCGCACAGACCGCACAGTCAGGGAGCTGCGCTCCCAGGTGGACGACCTCACTGAGGCCCTGTCAGCTAAAGATGCACAGCTGGCCGTCCTGAAGGTGCGACTGGACGAAGCAGATCAGTTACTGAAAGCCCGAAGCTCTGCTCTGGAGGAGGCTCAGAGTGAGAGGACCAGGTGGGTCCTGGCCAAAATGTATCATGCTATCAGGGTTTAGTGACTTTCGTTGTTTTTAATAATGCCGTGTGGGAAGCCCCCATGACCACCTGTTCCATTCTGCTGTGGTAGTAGTAGCTAAATTAAAACCATCTCTGCAGACAAAATGTAAACAGCAAATCTTGTTTGTCTTACTTAAAGGTGGTACTACTTATTACAGCATTTTTGTTTTATTTTATATTGTATATATTAAATTTCCTTCATTCTTTCAACAGACATTCTTATCTTAATAGTTTATTAAAGCTGCTTTAGTAGGACCATTTTCAGATGTCACAATATTTTCAGGGTGACATGTTTCACTATCGTTCTCTCCTGCTGTTTGTGGGGACTAGGATACTACAAGATCACAGTCAGGGAAATAGTCTGCACTCTCAGGCTCTGCAGACACTGCAGGACCGGCTAAGGGAGGCTGAGGTGGCCCTCAAGAGAGAACAGGATGGCTACAGGCAGATGCAGGTGAATATGCCCACACACAGACAGTCAAACTGCTAAAAAAAAAGTCAAATCTCTCTCATCTGAAACATGGTGTGATAGTTAAACAAGACACATTTGGTATTCTGTAGATCTAAATTAGTGCCTGAGGCTAAGTACAACTTGTTTAAAGTGTGTGTTTTAAATCAATATATTGTCGATAAATGATAGGGAATGAACTTTCATCGATGTGATTTAGCTCCTGTGCTAAAGCTATAGAAATGTACTTTGGCCACAATGTCTTTGTTATTCGGCTACATTTTAGAGAAATTACAATACTTTGTGAATTAGTTTTTTGGTTGTATTTGTTTTGTTTTTACAAGTGCATGATTAGTCAGTTACTGATGAAATGTTAAGTCTTGTGTTGAGATGCTCAACTTTTGTTTGCCTTCCTCCATCAGAATGAGTTTGCGTCGCGGCTGGCTAAACTGGAGGCGGAGCGGCAGACATTAGCAGAGTCACTGACTGGTGTGGAGCGCAGAGTGACTGAGGAAAGGCAGAGAGCAGACGAACTCCAGCAGCAAGCCAAAAGTGCCCGGGTCACTGCCGACTATGCCAAACAGGAGCTGCAGGACTACAAAAACAAAGCATCTCGCATCTTACAGGTCTGCCAGTATATATTATGTATGTACACTCATGCTTTCAGCCTGTGTGGAACTTAGCAAACCCTAAAACTAAAGGAACAACACCTGATCCGCGTGAAATTTTCATACGTACCTGACTACACAGTGAGTTGACCGTGGGTATTTTTAGATTCCACATATACTCACTGGGCGTTTGTCAGTAAAAACCTACCATATAGGTCAACCATTCCTTCAAATATTCATAAAAGCATGCCCTTATTATCTAGTATTATAAGTGTTTCCTATCTCAGTACATTAAAATGCAAAGCTTATCCCATTATTGGGTTTTCTGGTGTTTCAAGTCCAAGGAGAAGCTGATCAGCAGTTTAAAGGAAAGCTCAGGATTGGAGGTGCTGGATGGAGGAGGAGCATTGGCAGGAGTGGAGCTGGAGGAATTGCGGCATGAAAAGGAGCTTCAGAGAGAGGAGATGCAAAAACTACAAGCCCAGATACAGAGCCTCCGGTCAGAGATACAGGTGAACATACACTTGAACTCCTCTGCACAGAAAAAAGATATAAAACGAAACTTTGCATGTAGATGCAGGTTCTGCTGAAAATAATGAATACAGGAGGATGATTCGGTTTGTTAAAGGAAGAGACAGTAGTAAAATGGTGTGTTTTACAGTGGCACAGGGAGACAACATCCAGCACATAAGCATGTTAATATTTCCCTCATAACATGCAAACAGAAAACACATTTGCATAGTTGCTCTAAACCACATTGTTTCCTGTGGTGCTTTAATCTGAAGGTCACAATTCAGTTGGATACATTTGGAAATGTTAGTCAATTTGGTAATTGTTCTTAGGTCAGAGTTTGTTTGTTTTTAAGCATAGTACATTATTTTTGTTGTTAATATTCCACCAGTGTGCCAAAACGTGTTGTGCTGTTGGGCCTGGTGCTTTCAGGCATGGTATATTGACCATGTGGACTCTCTGCAGGAGCTGGAGAGCCAAGCTGTGGTGGAGGCTGAGAACTGGAGGGAGCAGCTGCAGGAGCTACAAGAGCAACACGCACAGCAAAGCAGAGCCAAACAAGAGGTGGAAACTGAGCTGGAACGCTGCAAACAGGTTTGGTGTGTGTATGTGAGAGAGAAAGAAAGAGACTGTTAATCTGTAAATCAAGAAGCAATATGTTTGGTCATTACATGATGTAGACAGTTTTGTTGTTTTCCTGGATGTATCATGTGTGTTTATGTGTGTCACAGGAGCTGCAATATGTCGAGGATGAACAGCATCGTACTAAAAGCTCACTGCAGAGTCGGATTAAGGACAGAGAAGAAGAGATCCAGAAACTCAGAAATCAGGTGACAGGTTTCCCTCAAATACCCTCACTTTCAGATAATACTTGTACTATACAAACACATGGTCATCTTCAGGTAGCGAGGATACATGTAAACATATGTGTGTGTAGACGCTCGGCAGGGTTTTCTAGGTTATCACAACAAACATGTAAATCTGTGGTGTTGTCTGTCAAGCAAATACAGATTGGTGGTCCAAAGAAATACCTGGTATTGCTGGAATTACAGTGAGACTGAGTGTAAAACTAAACAAAAGGTCAATTTTTGGGTATTTGACCCCTAATTTAGCTACAGTTTTCTTACAAATGTCAATGTACAATGTCTAATTTCACCATTGGATAAAACACTGCCCCCTAGTAAACATATTAATATAAATACAGTTTATATCCTAAGAAACTCTAAACTCAAAAATGTCTGTGTACTGCTCAGTTTCATAAATGTAGAACGTAAATGAAGGATAGTGTTAATACGAAACATTTAAATTTTGTACTGACCTATAACAAAATGACCTATTTTCAAAAAGCATCCAAAAACATTTTCTAGGATAAAGAGTATAGAAAAACATTTATATTTGTGTTTGGCATGGAAGAAGCTGCATGTAGCAATGGAAGGAGCTGCCCCATTGTCAGGCGTATCATCTAGTATTTACCATAATTTTTCACAAGCTCACATATAAACACCCCTCTATCCAGCTGACCAACAAGACTCTGAGCAGCAGCAGTCAGGCGGAGCTGGAGGGGCGCCTGCACCAGCTGACGGAGACGTTGATCCAGAAACAGACAATGTTGGAGGCCCTGGGCACCGAGAAGAGCTCCCTCATCTTTCAGCTGGAGCGGCTAGAGCAGCAACTCAAGGGTGTCCAAGGAGGCCAAAGCGGTGGCCCGCACATCAACATGGCTGCCATGGAGGGACCAGGTCAGCACAAAGCTGTTTCTGAAAGGATATTTATCACTTTTTTATTTTTAGGATTTCACTTTTCTCCATAATTGTATTATTGTCAGTCCTTTCTCCTACTCACACAATGCTAGCAACTCTGGGAGGCTGAAAGCTAGCATGTACCCTCTCATGTATCACAGCTACATATTTTCAAGCTGTAGCCACATATTGTGTTCCACTTTATTTCTACTTCACACACGCAAGTATATGATGAAATATTAACATTTTTATTCCTCTGTACCCATGTCTCAATTATATATGTATATATAATTAGTGAGCTAGTATGGAAACAGATTCAGTTCCACATTTAACTGATTGAGTTGTGCCAGTTTCTGATGCCAACTGCAATTAATACTGGGCTTCTAGAAGGATACATTGAAATACTGTACCTTAAAATCGTTTTATATTTAATATAATGTTTTGTGTATTTAGCAGTATTGTGTCTAAACAGTTTTTAAATAGTTTTCACATCTCCCTAAGACCATAGTGCAATACTGAACATTTATTTTAAAACCTGCTACTGGTTATATTATTAACTTTATTTATTTTTTTGTTCTATTAAAAGGGGCGAGGCAGAGAAACACCCCAGTTCTGTTCAGTGACCAGGACAGTTCCGCAACAGGAGTGTATGGAAAAGTGCGCAAAGCAGCCAGCACTATAGATCGCTTCAGGTGAGACTTTTAACCACCAGTGTGTGATAAAATACTATGGGTTCTCTTTCAAGCATTCGTTCGGTATCTCACATATGGGTACGCCTCCCCTCGCGTATCCCTCAGAAGCACTTTTTCACTACTCCAGCCATGATTGGGTGGCCACGCCTGGCACACCAGGGCCAGCCCCCCTATATTAACAGCTGCCCATGCCCACTGGCGTCATTCAATTAGCT
>JBBMFX010000141.1:18334041-18344284 GCA_037832545.1 Rhabdalestes septentrionalis | reverse complement strand
GAAGCATCAGAATCGGTATCGGCCGATCACCTAGACAAAAAATCGGTACTTGGTATCGGTGGCAAAAATCCTGATCGAAGCATCACTAGTCAGCATGTAATTATGTACTTTTCATGTATTAAATTCTTATCTCAGACAAACATATTAAATCTAAATAAGTAAATTAAAAATATAAATCAGTTTATATCACTATATCCATTGATTAGACATGTGCGGTTATAATGAAATATCTAACAAGTATAACAGACACTTAGTTTTAGAATGTATCTTCAATACATGAATCATAGCAAACTGTATTCTGTTCTTCTCATTATTAATGTTTAATTCTAGTTTATGCATAATTCTAGATTTTGTTTAAGATACAAGACATGTTTGGTGTCTGAATGTTGTTTATTTGGTTTAGCACTGGAGCTGTGACAAATATATTGCCACAAAGCGCTTCAAAAATCAAGGATCACCTTTTTTTATTTGCACAAATAAATTTCTCATACTCTCATAAATTCTTGTCTCAGACACAGAATAAATCTAAATAAATGTATTTTGTTAAAATCAAATTATATCACTGTAACCATCGATTTGTCATGTGCATTTATTTTCAAATATCTAACATCTGCCACATTCATTTTGTAGCTGCTGAAAAGGAGATAACCAGGTTGAAGTCCCTCAGTGATGTAAGTCTTTGTGTCTTATTGTCATAGCAAATATAAACAGTATCATATTTCTTATGTCCAGCATCATATTTACATGTGTTTTTTCAGAGTGAATCTAAGGCAGAAGTTGAGCATGCTGACATTCTAGAGCTAAACACAATCATCGGTACCCTGACACAGGAGAAGGAAGAAGTAGAGAGAGAGATGGTTTGTTATTATATAAATAAATAAACTTATTGGCCTATTTATGTTTTATATATTTTTATTAGTAGTAGTAATATATATTTTTTCTTTTTCACGTGAACATTGATTAATTAGTCTCACTGTACAGCACTTTGTGTCAGCTGTGGTTGTTTTAAAGTGCTTTATAAATGAAGTTGTTGTTGTTATTATCATTTTTAAAGACCATCGACATTTTTTTGGCCTCTGAGTTCATACTTTATTTTGGAATCCGGAACATACCCAAATTCGAAGTTGTTTTTAACTGTGGGGAAATTTCTGCATCGCAAAGTGATGTTACCTACTAAAGTCCTTCATGAGGTTTTGGGTTTTTTTTGTAGCCAAAAGCGGAGTCAAAATGTTCTCGCACTTTACAATGATCTGCCTCAAGTTGCTTCCGTGTTGGTTTGTATGTAGCATATATGTACCAAAAAATACGTAACATAGAACACCTCTAAAATGAGGAGGATTTGTGGTGTGATTGTTCGTTTCCTCTTTTTCACTTTTTGTCACCATCACCTTGAGCAGCTGGCTTTAGCTGAAAAGCTGCGGCTAACGGAGGAGCGAGAACGTTTGCATCAAACCAAGGATTCTGAGGACCTGCAGCTTGAAGTCTCAGACTTAAAGGCCCAGCTGGATCAGAGAGAGCAGGCCCTAAAACAAGCACATCTCGATGTGGAGACACTTACAGCTGAGCTAGAGGAACTTGACCGGCAGAACCAAGAGGCCACAGAGGTTTGTCTCTAGTTGTAGACCAGACACTACATGTAGTGCCTTAAACTAGCAGTACCTAGTTCTCCTCCCAGAGTGGCAGAAACTTTATTTTATATACACTTTACTCAATATTTATTTTGGCTTTTTGTATTTAGCATCTCATCACTCTGAAAGATCAACTTGCTACACAGAAGTCTCAAGCAGAAGCTGAAATTGTCCGTCTAAAATCGGATCTTTCTGACTCGCAAAATCAGAAGGAGATGCTGAATCAAGAATTGGAGGATCAGAAGCAGAAACTCTCTCAGAGTGCCTTTACCCTCAACGACCTACACATGTGCAAACAGCAACTAGAGGCCACCGTGAAGGAACTGAGGGAAAAATTAAGCAAGTCTCAGGAGCTTGGTAAAGAGTTACGCCTTGAAGCGTCCAATCTTAAGAAGCTTCTACAGGAAAAGGAAACCCAGCTTTCTGTTGTTCATGAAGAACTTAGTCAAGCAGGGGAGCAAGGTGCTGAAGCTGAAAGTCAAAAGAATCTTCTGGAAGAGAAGGATAAAGAGATTGATGATGTGAGGAGACAGGTATCGGAGCTGAAGTTGTCATATGAGAAAGTGTCATCAGAGGATTTTGAATTGAAGATGGAGAATAGAAAGTTGAAAGAAGAGAGCGTTCAGGTTCTTGCTGATGTGAGGAATCTCAACCAAAAGTTACAGGAGAGCCAAGTGTCCTTAAGCAGGGTAGTCTTGGAGAAGGACACACGCATTGAAGCTTTGAAACTGGAGAAGAGCCAGATTGAAGAGGAGCTGAGTCAATTAGAGAAGCGGCTATCAGAGCAGGCTAAGCAGTATCAAGGGACCATTGAGGATCTGACCAGAGCCCGCTCTATGGATGCTTCTACTCTGCAGATGGAACATGAGCGTACCGTGAAGCTAAACCAGGAAAAGGACCTGATGATCTCCGAACTAAAGCGTGAGATGGAACAAATGGCTTCTGACCACAAAGACACCAGCGAGATGTTGGACATAACTGTTGCTGGGCAGAAGCAACTTACTGAGCTTCTACAGGAGAAGGATGCTTTTGTAGCATCAGTCCAAGTTCAAGTCACTGATTTGCAGAGGGAGTTGGAAGCCAGTAAATCGCAGGCAAGGCAAGAAAATGATGCTCTTAGGAAGTCAGCAGAGGAAAAGGACAAGCAGCTGGGTGCCATGAAAGAGGAGAACAGCCATCTAAAAGAAGAAATTGACCATCTGAGGGACCAGCAGACCAGGCCACAGCTGATGTCTGAACCGAAGACACTGGACATAATCACTGAGCTGGAAACAGAAGTTGCACAGCTCAAATCAGCCAAAGACAAGCTCCAGGAAGAGGCAGCAACTTTAAGGATGGCTTCGGAAGAACAGCGGGAATCACTTTTGCAATCCCAGCACAGTCTGCAGATGCAGCAAAGTGAATTGGAGCAAGCTCGATCAAGACATGAGCAAAGTACGCTTAACTATGAAAGACTCATTGGTGCCAAAGATGAGGAAATTGTAAGGCTACAGTCAGAGGTGGAAACCTTCAGCGTTCAGAGACCAAATCAACCTCAGACTGTAGACATCCTTCAAGAGGACAAGACTCATTCTCTCAGTGGCGAGAATGGCAACGAGAAGCATGACCTGTCAAAGGTGGAGATCGACCGACTAGTGAAGGGTATTAAGGAGAAGGAGACAGAGATTATCCAGTTGAACGAGAAGAATCTTTCTTTGACCAAACAACTGGATCAGCTTGTAGTCTCTCGTGATGAACTAGGTAAGCTTTCACAGATAGTACTTCAGAAGGATCTGGAAATCCAAGCCCTTCATGCTCGGGTTTCAGGCGGACATGGCCAGGAAGTTCTGTTGCTCCAGCAGCAGATTCAAGCTTATGCAGTGGAACGAGAACAAGTACTTGCTGTGCTGAACGAGAAGACACGTGAGAACAGTCAGCTGCGCTCAGAATATCATCGCATTATGGACATTGTCGCAGCCAAAGAAGCTGCTCTGCTTAAAATCCAGCAAGAAAACCAGCGCCTCTCTACCATGAGTGACCCTTCTGGCAGTCAGGAAATGTTCAGAGAGACCATTCAGAACTTATCCCGGATCATTCGTGAGAAGGACATAGAGATTGATGCGCTAACACAGAAATGCCAGACATTGGTCACTGTCCTTCAGGCTTCCAGTGGAGACTCCAGTAGTTCTGGACAGGGTGGTGTGAGCAGCAATCAGTTTGAAGAACTTTTGCAAGAGCGTGACACCCTTAAGCAGCAGGTCAAGAAGATGGATGAATGGAAGCAGCAGGTGATCACCACAGTGAAGAATATGCAGCACGAATCTGCCCAACTTCAGGAGGAGCTTCTCAAACTCCAGGGACAGGTGTCCGCTGACAGTGACTGCAGCTCCAAACTCTCTGTTGATTACACCAGACTCATCCAGAGTTATGAGCAGAAGGAGAAAAGGCTGGGCAGTTTAAGTCAAGAACTTGCACAGGTACAGCAGACTATCAGCCAACTTAGTAGCACCAAAGACATCCTGCTTGGAAAGCTGGACAGCTTTACACCAACCCCAGATGTTTCCTTACCTGCTCCCCAGGTTGAGCATATCCAGGTGGCTGTTGCACCCTCAAGCCTACAGGCCCCACCCTTCCAAGGCGATAGTCAGGAATTGGAATCCTTACAGAGAGTCCTAGCAGAGAAGGAGAGAACGATAAGAACACTTCAAGAGAACAACCATCGTTTGTCAAATTCTGCTTCTTTGTCCGAGAGTGAACAGAGAGGCCATGCAGAGGAGTTGAGGCAGGCACGGGAGAAGATCGACACCCTACAGCGGTCCCTCAGAGAAAAAGACCTGCTTATCAAGACCAAGGGAGACCAGCTGAACCAGGTGAGTTTCAGTTCAGGTATATACTCAGTTTTTGAATTTATATTGAGTACATGAATCATGGCAAACCATAGTGAATCTGTTTTTCTCAAAATGTTAATCAAGTTTACCATAATTCTAGATTTTGTTGATTATCCAAAACATATTTGGTGTCTGAATGTTGTTTTTGTGTTTTAGCACTGGAGCTGTGACACACATGTTGCCAAAAAGCACCTCAATAATCAAGAATCGCCCAGTTTGTTTTTGCGCAGATATATTACTCATACTTTTGTCAAATCACTTAAATTGAATCTAGCCCTTGATCATGATTATTGATATCATAATACATGGTGTGACTATGCACTCTTTGTTGTCATTACTGGCTTCAAGTGTTTGCGCCAATCTAACTTACAAAAGTAAATATTGGACATTTATTTTCTAAACAAAAACTGAAAGTGGAAAATTGAGGTAACAGGATGTGCTTGACACATCTAGTGGGGTGTCACTTGCTCATAATTTACTAAACTGGAGAGGGAAAAAAAATGATCGTTACATGATTGTCATGTTTCCATCTATGTTCTACAGGTGAGTGAAAATCTGCGTAATCGGGAAAACGATAATGAGGTCTTGAAGCAGGCAGTTACAAATCTGAAGGAGCGTGCGCTGATTCTTGAGCTGGATGTTAAGAAGCTGAAAGAAGAGAATGAATTAGTGACTGTCAAATCCAGAGAGAAGGAGACGGAGTTCCGCGCTCTGCAGGAGACCAACATGCAGGTGTCGCTTTTGCTAAGGGAACGTGAGTTTGAGTGGAAAGCAATGAGCGAGAAGGCCACAGCCGTGGAAAAGTTGCTCAAAGATCGAGAACAAGTATGTGTGAGCAGATGTTTGCACAAGCATAATTACGTATGTAAACTAAGGTGTACTGTATTTCATTATAATTCATCTCTTTGTTTGACTTGTATTTGATTTCAATCAGGGCTGTGCTAAACTGTATGTGTCTGTCAGGGAAAGTCTGGGGAGCTGAACCAGTTGCTGAACGAGTTGAGGTCGATGCAGGAGAAAGCCATAGCATTCCAACAGGAGAGAGACCAAGTGATGCTGGCTCTAAAACAGAAGCAGATGGAGACGTCAGCACTACAGAGTGAGGTACGAGAAAACGAGAGTATGTTTGATGTTGCCATGTCCTGTTGTGCTTCAGTATTTTCCCACTCTTTCACTCTTATTCTTTTATCTGTGTTTAGTTAATTAAAGTGATGGTTCGGTAGAGAATCTTATTTATGAGTTCATCAGCCTAGACATATTATAAGCCTGAAGTTTTCTACAACAGCTATTGTAGTTTAAAAAAAGAATACCTAAATATATTTATTAGGGTGTTATGCAAACTGTGTGCTTGACTTGGACCACATCAAACTGTTATTTTTCTGCAGTTTTAGCGGTATTGGTGAAAATTTCCTCATAGTCTTGTAGCTGTCAATAAATCAAATGCTGGGACAGAGTATAGGTCCTTATTTCCAGTTATCCATAAAAAATGTGAGCCACTCAACACACCACAGTTACAACAAGACGTATATCTCCTTGCCTGTCAGTTGTATTCTGTGTCCACATCACGTATCAGTGAGTCATCATTTAGCCTTATCACTAACAAGCTACAAAGAGTCAGCAAGTTCTGATGAGACTCATTAAGCTGGCTTATTCCTGTGAAAATAATTGGTGATGGAACTAAATGTCACTTCTGACACTACCTACAAGAAATAAACTGAAAAGAATATGATCAGGGCTCTTGTGCTGTACAACTGTCCAGATGATTTAGTTGGCCGTATAATTCCTGTTCTCTCTCAGGATGGTCAAGATTGATCCTCCCTCTCCTCTTTTCTTTGGTGATGCTCGGCAGCCTGGGTGTCTGTTACATGATATGAAAGAATTAGCTTTGAGTTTTCTCTTCTAATGGAGTAGCAGCAATTTGAAAAGGTCAAATGAAGCATTTACATGCCCAAGCCATTCCACCTTAGTAGCATTGTGTGTAGGGAAACTGGTGAAATTGGATCTAATTTACATGTGATTATTTTTCAGCTTTTGACATGAATGAACACAGGGGATTTCTTTTTAAAACTAATAAATAGATTGCATCACTAAGTTGATTATGTCAACTGTATAAATGTTACATTTGTGTCCCTGTAGCTGCAACACACTAAAGATAAGGAACAGAGGCAGAAGCTGGAATTGGAGCGATTGCGGAATCACCTGCTAGAGATTGAAGACACGTACACACGAGAGGCGCTGGCAGCTGAGGACCGCGAGAGTGAGCTGAGACGTAGGGTATCAGTGCTGGATGAGAAATTGGCATCATCCAGCAGTGCTGTGGAAAATGCCAGGTTTGAGCGAATTTCACTTATAATACATAATACATATAATACATAATACTGTGTTTAACTGGGGAGTATAAGTGTTCCAATTATAGTGTCCTTTTATACCAGCTCTATAAAATTTGAAGTAAATAAATTCTTAATTATTTCACATATCACTGTGCTAACCCTTGTAAAGAAGGTACTGTATAATATTTGACGTCACTAGTTTTTTTGTACAAATAATTTTTCATGCAAGTGTGAATTCTGGTTGGTAGGATATTGACACACTGACAATAACATGCAAGTATATATTTAATCTGTAAAAGCTGACTTTCTGTGAATCTCTATGTAGATATAAAAACTATAAGGTTGTCCGACTTTGTTTATTTCTCTCTATATATCTTGATACAGTCAGCAGGCCAGTCTGCAAGTTGAGTCTCTACAGGAACAGCTGAATGGAGCGGTCAGACAGAGAGATGAGGCTTTGGTCCAGCTCCGTGCTTCTCAGGAACAGGTTAACCAGTATGCAGTGTCTCTCTCTAACCTGCAGATGGTGCTAGAGCAGTTCCAGCAAGGCAAGCCCTGCATTCAAACACATTGAGTTTCTATTGTAACTGCGTGTAGAGCAGTTTTTATCTGTCTTGCTAGCTGTCTAAATATGTAATATGTCTGTCTGTCTGTTCATCCATTTGCCTATTTTGACTGTATTAGTCACTGTCTAAATAGATTGTGATAAGTTATTTAATTTTATACTACCTTCAACTATTTTTGTCACGGTGTGCAGTGAGCAATAGAATCAGACTTTTGTAGTATAAAGATTGTTAAAACCCCATTATCTCAATTTTCTCTCACAGAGGAGAAAGCCATGTACTCATTAGAGTTAGAAAAGCACAAGAAAGGGAAGGAGGAATGGCGACGGAAAGCAGAAGCGTTGGAAGACAAGGCTTCTTCCTTGCAGGTATCATTCCTCACGCACACTCAAACACAGAACTCACTTTCTGTCAAAAGACCAACATTGTCAAGTGCACTGAACAGATTCAGCCTGTTTCCACAGACAAAAGAGTTTTTGACTGACTCATTTAAAAGTCTGCTTGTACCGTTGACATGTCTTTGTACTTGAAACCAACATAAAACCCAACAGGGTACCATTTCTACTACTGTTTACAATCTGACCACCCATTAGAGTTTTACGCAACCTGCCACCCAAAAGGATTATCACATGTCCAAAAAGGATCCAGACGTCTCCTCCATTTGTCACAATTTGATCCCTACCTATCCACAAGCTTGACTGTGTGTAACCACTTGTGTGTTTCTCTTGCTGAAGCTGAATCTGGACGAGGCGAATGCTGCGTTAGAGTCTGCGTCTCGGCTCACTGACCAGCTGGACCTGAAGGAGGAGCAGATCGAGAAGCTGAAGAAACAAGGTGATGAATGCGTGTTCGCTCTGCTGTAACTTAACATTTCAACCTGAAAACTGTGCTTAAGTTTTCTCCGTTCCTTAGAACTATGATAACAGAAGAATAAGCTTATACAAGCTGTCCGGGGAATAAATCCCTCGGCCATTAGTATTATCCACTGTTGTGATGTCACCTTTTGTGTACTCTTTTAACAACAGTTTGAAAAACAAGTGTCATCATTGTAATTGTTTTAAACACAAAAAAGGGCAACAACACCTGATCAACATTCTTGACACTTTTAAAAGTAAATGTTTAAACAATGTGTTAGATTTGAACCATTTCTCATGTCATTGCACACTGTATGTATCTAATTCAAATATATATTTCTAGTTTCATAGTCTTCCAATAGATTATAAATGTGGGCTGTAACAGGAACACTATCAGATACTGGCTCCTGAAGTGTGTTTTTCTTGCTGTGATGAAGTGTTTTTGTTGGGTTTGAATGCATTTATGTATTAAGCAAGACCTAGAATGTTGTAGGAGCAGAGCATGTGTGTGTGTGTGTGTGTGTGTGTGTGTGTGTGTGTGTGTGTGTCTTCCTGGCAGGATGTTGAAGATGGTATGGATGCTTTGCATTCCTCACTCTTCCCTTTCTAACAGAAAAAATACTTTTTGCGATTTGTAAGACGAGCCAAGCTTTTGGTAGATACAGGGAGAGAGAGAGCGAGAGAAAGACTGTTTTTTATTATCTGCCTTTCTTCTCTCTAACGTATTGCTCTCCCTCGATCACTTGCGCTCCGTCACTTTTTCTCCATCAGCTGCCAAAGCAATGCTTTCACCCCCTTTTCTTCTTTTGTTTAGCCTGAAATCAATAATGGAAGAAAAACAGTTTGAAGGGATTCGAGCTCATGCTTTAGACTCTAGAGATGTTCTGATACAATCCGAGTTCCTTAATATTGAGTAAAGACTATACCAGACCTAAACCAATATTTGCATTTTTGTTTGTTGAACTGCCTAATTATACACAATTCACATTAAACAAAAAAATCCAGTCTTTAAATAAGTGAAATGCTGTGTATACGGTAAATATGAAATTATATATATGAAAACATTTAAAAGTTGCTTTTAGCAAATTTTCCACTTGTGGGACTAATAATGTTTTGTCTTACCTTAGCTTAACGTAAATTGATTTTGTATTATTGTGAGAGAATGCAAGAGGCCAAAAAATATCATGGTGGCAAGTTCTTCATGTTTTACTGTTTAAACATGTTTTAACAAACAGTGGCTCGCTTAAATGCAGTATTTTACACTTTTAAAAAGCTCCATATGACTGATTTTAGAAAACACACTAGGTCTGTTTCCGATGTGCCACTGTCAGACCTGTCAACTCTTTTTCTGGGTTTCTCCCACATTTCTAGACTTTCCTGGTCTTTTTCCCTTATTCTTTCCAGTTTTTGTGTTTTCAGTTCTGACTAAAATATTAGTTATTAAACTTTTTGTATTGACCATAATGTAAAAATAAACATAACTTTGTAGCCTTCAGAATATCAAGACAACGTCATGATAAGGATATTAACAATATTGTGCAGCGTCAGATTGCAGACATTCCACTGCGTTTTTGCAGACATGACCACATTCTCCTTCTCTTATCAGCTAACACAAATAAGCAAAATTTAGGCTGTTTTTCTGCAAGAAAACCTTTCCCACAGCAGTTTGTTTGTGTGTGCGTGCATGTGTGCTCGAGATCTCTCTTAAGTGTGTGTGTGTGTGTGTGTATATATATATATGTATATGTGTGTGTATACACACATGCAAACACACACACACACAAGTACACCCTGACGTGCAAAGTCTTACACACAAACATATTCTGAACGTCATAATCGCTTGAAAGGGCTTCAGTTAGAGAAACACAGTGCTAGTCTATGAAGGAAATGACTGAGATTTTCCTTACTTTTCCCAAAGACAGTCAACTCGTGTGTGTGTGTGTGTGTGTGTGTGTGTGTGTGTGTGTGTGTGTGTGTGTGTGTGTGTGTGTGTGTGTGTGT
>JBBMFX010000141.1:18279874-18307936 GCA_037832545.1 Rhabdalestes septentrionalis | reverse complement strand
GGTGTGTGTTTGTGGGTGTGTTTGTGTGTGTGTGTGTGTGTGTGTGTGTATGTGTGTGTATGTGTGTGTATGTGTGTGTATGTGTGTGTGTGTGTGTATGTATGTTTGAGTGAGTGTAATGGGGAGGACAGGGAAAGCCCCACTGTTGCCATTGGCACTCAATCGTGGAAGACAAAAAACATAATTGCCTCCAAGTCTGTCTGTCACAGCCTTCAGAAGTCAGTCATAATATGTCCTAAACCACACCCACATGTCTGCACCACTGGAGATGATTTGAGTTACATAGTTTCCAGTGTTCAGTTAAAGCAACAGTGACAGCGTGTTCCACATAATGCGTGTATTTGCCATATATACAGTCAATGGTTTCCAGTCCTCCATGATAGTGGCCACTTGTTCTTGTTCATACTGCTCATGGGTTCTTGTTATAGTTGTGGCTCCAGAGGGGAACTGGAGCTCTAATTTGTTGTTGCTATTGTTATTTTGCTGCTCATATTCTATGGAAGGTGCTAACATTTCTCCTATTGCCTGTTTTTACAGTGGTGTGCATTGCTTGTAAATTATATCTTATGTACTCTGGTGATAAACAAATTCACTGTGGCTGTCTGGACATTTAAAAACTGTATTTCCACCGACAGGCTACAGTTGCTAAGACAGTCTCAACTGTCTACAACTGGGCTTCAGCCTAAAACTACAAATGAGTTGGAGAAAGAAATTTGTTAGAAAAATTAGAAAAAAATGCGTGGGTTGCGAATAATTTATTGCATCAAAATGTAATTATATGTTAACTTTGGCAGCCCTAAAAAGAACTAATTTGCAGGTGAAGCATGGATAAGTAAATTCAGGCAACTAAATGGGCTGGCAACAGTGGAGTGTCCAATTAGCTTGAAGTCTTCTTAGAGTCGGGTGTTGTTTTAGCTTCAACGCTCATGTTCTTCTTTTGCCATGACGCCTGAAGCAAATGAGGTGTAACTTGAGAGCGGTAGACCGTTCGTATGTTCGTTAACTCCGTGGAGGTCTGCTGGTGAGGTCAGCATACAGACAGATGATGTCACTGAAAAAATTGTGGTTCAGAATGACTGACAGAACTGGCACTTTATATAACAGGCAAATGAGTCATTCATCAGCATGGTATCAGTTTAGTTAACATAGGTGCCAAATCAGACACAGGAGAACTAGTGGCTTTCTTTTGGAGTTTGGCCGTTTTTTCACTTGGTAGATCGTAAGCCAAAGTTTGCTGCTTTAGTTCTGCACGGGAGATACAAAGCTAATTTCACTAACAGTCAGTGGAAGTTTATGCCCCACTTAGCATACTTAGCATACCTAAATTGTCACACACTTCCCTCAAATCCTCCTAGCTGTATGCTAAATAACCTAATAGATGTGTAGCAGTCGCCTTAAAACGCATCATTAATTAATCAGCTTGGCACCATCTACCAAAGCACAGATTTGGAGCTTCCAGACCATGCTGACCACCCTGCACTGCCCGAGTTGTATACTGTGTCTGGCCTTAATTATACAACCCAGCTATAGTATTTGAATCTTTTAAACACTACAAAGGTGTTGCTTGACTGAACAGGCCCACCAGGAAGGAGAAATGCGGTAAAGGTGGTCTTGTTGTGTAATGGATTCTGTTCATTCTTCCTTTGAACTAAAATCTCTTTATTTTAACCTAGCGTAAGCATACGACGCATACGTGTGGCACGAATGGTCTGCTGTTCTGTGCAGTTGCTGAGACTACTATAAGGATTTGCCAGCTTGTGTGCAAGCCATCACATAACTGAAGCATTTTTTTAAGCCAAATCAATGGCTATATATTCCACTGTCACCTCCTTTAGGTCTAGTGCTAAGTTGTGTGTGGAAAATTGGCCCAAAGTGTTTGATATCTCTCCCTCACTTTCCCTCGACACACAATTTATCCCTTTTTTCCCTAATCTGTTCCCCTTAGTCGTTCTCTTTTTCTCTTTATCTTTCCCGTTTTGTGTGAATGATGAGTGTGGTAAGTTCAGGCCTGTGCCTGAATGTGTTCCTCCAAATCAGTCTATATAAGGACCTGAGGTGAACCTTTCCAAAAACGGCCCAATTCTCTTCGCCCTGATTCACATCTGCTAACTCTGCCCTGCTGTGGCACATGTGTAACCCACATGCCTTGCCCATCATTGTCCATTCCTCACTGACGTGTACAGACTCTGAGCAATAGTTAGGAATACTCTAATTTACAGTTTTCTCCCTTTCTGCACATCACTATTTTGGTATTTGGCAGACAATTTTATTCAAAGCAACTAACAATATGAGGACACGTTCAAAACTGTGAGAACCAGGGGACTCTATTAAGTGATGAAGAGTGATGCAAGTGTATTAGGAGAGGAGATGCTCTCTGAACAGATGTTTTTGAATATGGAGAGGGATTCTGCTGCTCTTGTCAGCTTAGGCAGCTCATTCCACGCATGGGAAACCTCAAAAGAGAAGAATCTGGACAGGTTTCGCCTTGTGCTTGGGAATTTCAGAACCAGACGAAATTCCTTGAAGAAGCAGATGATTTGCAAGTAATTAGCAAGTAATGGAAGCTAATTTCTGGATGATTAGCATTAAACAAACTGCATAAAACATCACGCACATGCCTCAAACCATGTCAGGCTCTTAAGTGATTTCAGATAGACATGTGGTTTCTGAGGTTGTGGTTTAAGTGGTTTCTGACGCTGTATGACTCAGTGGGATAAAGTATGCTAACACAGCAATAGCTGCTAACTTGAAACTCAGATTTTAATCAAAGCATTTCAGAGAAATCACAAACAATTTTGTGAGAGATTTCTGAAAGAAAGTTGGAGGTGAGTGTGTGATGAGTTAGGTGCCAGTGGGTGGTTACTAGCTTTAGTCAGTTTGCTACTGTCTTTTTATAAGATAAAGCCATATTCTTTGTATTGTTACATGTTATACCATACAAACTAAACAAGTCATGGCTGATGGACTATATTTGGTGTAGAAATTATGTAAATTAGATTTTTTCCTTTAAGTGCAAGCAGGTGCTGGCCTGAGGTCGGGCTGGAATGCGGCCTGATTCTGAACCCCTGCGCTAGACAATGGCTCCCTCAGCGCCTTCCTCTATCGGTCACCACCGGTGCCTGAATAAACAAGAATAATTATCTGGAGTTAACACTCGGTCGGCCCTCTACTCACACGCTCATGCACCCTTTGCTTTCTTTTTAAAATTGTGACTTCACTGTCTGAGAACCGAATGGGATTGTGATTTCCTCATAAGGAAATATGCTGGGTATGGGATGCAGTGATATGAAAGAGGGAGAATAAGAGACTTTCAAGCTCCACTTTGGGAACTGCATTGCACCACTCTGTGGATTGTTATTTTTAGATGGCTGGTGATGATTAAAAGGTGATGTATTTGAAGCTGTGAGGGGACCGGCTTGTTTGAAGCTGTGAAAGGACGTGATTGCGTGCTCCCAGGGTGTAGAATATCCGTTACTGAGCTTTCTGTTCCGTATACAATTTGCCCTGGGCTCTCTTTATTTAATATGAAGACGTGTGGCCAAACATGCCTTGTCTTGTCAACTGCATTTGAGATGGAGGAGATGTTGACAAAGTTTAACATCGGAATACAACAATTAAAGTACTTTCTGAAATTGACTTCCAGTTGAAAAATTACAGGCAAGACTCATGCAGCTCATTGGAAGAAACACACAGCATAGTTTGATGTCTGCTTCTTTTGTTTTGCACTGTATCTTCAAGGCTAATGTGGCTAAATAATAGAACTGTATAGCCAAAAATTAGCATCATGCAACTGCAGGCATGAAAACCACACACGCCCCAAACAGCATGGAGGTAAGGTTTAGGTCAGTTATCTAAGACATGCTTATGTGATTTATAGTTATCTATGGACATCTTTAATCATAGCTTTGTAATATTTTTTCTTTTCTCTCTTTTTCTTATCTACTCTTCCCTTTCTTTTTCTCATCTCCTCTCTCCCTTGTTTTCCTCTTCTCTTCTCTACTCTTCCTTTTCTCCCCTTCTCATCTCCAATCTTCTCTCTTTTTTGTCTGATTCTTTTCCCTTACTTTCTGCGCTTCTCTTTTTCTCATCTTTTTTCTCATCTTCTCTTTTCTCTACTTTTAATCATGTCTTCTCTTGTCTTTTTTTGTTTTATTCACCCATTCTTTTTCTCCTCTCTTCACGTCTGTTTTTGCTTTGTTCCTTTTCATTTGCTTCTTTCTCTTCCATTTCTAATCTCTGTTTCTCCTCTCTCCTCTGTTTGCATTTTTGCTCTTCTCTTCTCTTCCAGATATTGATGAGTGTGAGGCACAATCTCATCAGTGCAATCCCACGCAGGTTTGTATAAACACACCGGGAGGTTATACCTGCTCCTGTACGGAGGGCTACTGGCTGGTGGCTGGTCAGTGCCAGGGTGAGTACCAGAAGCCAGTCAGTCAGGGCTGTCATAGGAAAGAAAATGTGGAAAAGAGTCAAAATCTAGTTTCAAGGCAGTTGTTGAGAAGAGTGTGTATGTCACTGAAAAACATGTTCATGCAGAACATTGGATTCAAGCCCAGGTGTCTGCATGGGGACCCACTTTTTCCTCTGGCCTGTGTTTACACCATGCAGGCCCGTAACAGTCTAAACAAATAAGAAACTAAACATACAGACAGAATATGTGAGATTTTCTAACGTTCTCAACAAGTACAAGAGCTTTATTGTCTGAATGGAATGTGCAAGGTTTTACAAACCTGCTGCTCAGCTTTGAGAAATGAATCCATTTGTCATAAGTGACTGATTTGATATCAACACCATTCCAAGTCTGTGCTGTTCAGGAATGGTGTGTTTGTATGCAGCTTTTCAGTCAGACATGTGGTTCTGTGTAGCAGCCGTTATTTTCGGATTTTTTTCCTGTAGAAATGGATATTGAGCAAACGTTTGTATCCCACCTTAGGACAAACACCAGGATCTAATCATGTGGGATAATATAGCTTTACACTGTAACAATCACCAGAAATACCATAGCAAACATTTAGGAACGTCATACCAACCACCTAGAATACCATGATAATCACCTAGCACAACCACTAACACACATATTATACATCTGGGACATCATACCATCATACCACATAACCACCTAGCAACCACCAGGCACATCATAGTATTTTCTTCAGGAAATGCACATTTCTATAATTATAGCCTTTATTTTCTGTAAACTGCCCATTGATGATACTGCCTTAGCTACTCACCATGTGACAAATGTTTAGTTCAAATACGTAAATGTACGTAAGATTTGATTAGTCTCGTACTGAAGCTGAAAGACAGATTTAGCTAACAAGCAATTTTGGCTTATATTCTCAGAAAAAAATTTTTTTGTGCAAACTTTTAATCTCTTCAATTGCCTCTCATCCAGATATTGATGAGTGTCGCTATGGTTACTGCCAGCAGCTGTGTGCCAACCTGCCAGGCTCGTATTCCTGCTCTTGCAACCCAGGATTTAATCTGAATACTGATAGCAGAACATGCCAAGGTAAACACACACACACATACCCAGTCACACACGGAATACTATTAGCAGTGCAAAGTTTGTTGCTGCTGTTGGAAATATTTTTGGAATCTGCAGATGAGACTAAACTGGGAGGAAATAATAACAAGAAAGTACCACAGATCATATTGGTCTGATATGATAATGCAGTGCAATCTATTTCTGATTGTTCAGGTTTAGGTTATTGAATGCATAAGGTAATAAAACCAGTTTGGTCTACGTCCATTTGCAGCAACCTTTCAAGCTGTATCAGCAAGCAAATCATTTCTCTGGTTAGGTTCCGCCCAAACCCATCTTCCTAGCTCCGCCCCCTTAGACACTGCTGTCACTTAAGTGTTGTTTGTCATTTCTCCCAGTAATTATTACCAGGTGTTTCTAGAGTGGTCGCTGTGTATATTATAACCCTTGTGCCTCTCTTTTTCTTGTCTTGTCTGGAACTAAACAAACATATGTTTTGTTTTACGTCCGCTAAACATTTCACTAGCTCACCCCTCAATATTTGGGATGTGACTGCTAGTTCTAAGGTCATAATAGAATATATCTGGCTAAGCAAATCAAATAAATCGAAAAGCTACATAATACAATATTAAAATTAAATAAGCCACTAAGGGTGGGTGAGGTATTTCACATTTAGAAGTGTTGTTAGCAGCGGACTGAACAAATCTTAAACACACTGGTTTGAAAACACTGTAACATTTAAATTCTGGTAAAGGCCTTGATAAGCTGGATAAGATCGTTATTCAGTAAATATTTAGAGAAGGGTGCAAAATGACCAGGCAGGCTGTTAAACTAGATAAAGGTTGGATTTAAAAACTGCATTTCTCTCTCTGTCTGTCTCTCTCTCTCACTCGCTGTGTTTTTTTCCTTTTAGACATAGATGAGTGTGAGACAGACCCCTGCACTCACGGCTGTATGAACACGTACGGCTCCTACCTGTGTAACTGTGACGAAGGCTTCGAACTCGCCGCTGATGGAACCACATGCACAGGTGCAAAGAGTTACGAGAACATAGTTCTGAGACTGTAGTCTCACTGTATTATCTTTATGTAGGGTCATGTATAAATCCTTTTAGAAATCCTACAAACTTATAAATAAATCCTACTAAATTTTACAATCAATTAAGTACCTTGTACAATAAGAAAGATCAGGTCAGTCCTGGCACTGTCAGACCTTCTAGTTGCTTATCTACCACTTTTGCCACCCTAAGCTTTTCACTTGTTCTGAGTTGGTCACCTGTCCAAGTACTAACCAGGCAAACTCAGCTTAGCTTTCAGGATCAGAGAGGTTTGAGAGTTCTCACAGTGGTATTGCACTCTGGATTTCTGTTGTGGTCTAAGAATATAATTTTAGTTCAGCTGTAAATATTTCTCCAGTGTGATCAGTGATTAGGGGATAATATATTTTCATGATAATAGTGCTCTAGAATTTGCTAGTAATTAGACAACCATTTATGTTCTCTAAGAATAGTGTTCTGCTCACACAATGATGGCAAATCTTCTGTAAAATTCTCTTTTTTCTGTGTTATTAGTAATATTGTGAAGTGTTGTATATATTATTGCTCAGAAAATAACAATATATACAATATTTCAGATTGCTTCAGTGGTTTGGATTTACTTTTAATTGAATTAGCATAAATGTATTTAGGGTTATGTTTGGAAATTGAAAGTACACAAATATTTACACATTTTTCATAGTCCTGGAATGCCTGGTCAAATCACCCATTTTGTTGAAATGCAGTTTGCATTTATTTGCTGAATTTGACATATTTGGGAAAACAAATCTTTCAGTTTCTACTTAGTAAGACCCCCTTTGTCTGAAATATGTGGGTGTTTTTTATGACAGTGATTTCTTACATTTCTTCCCACTCTTATCAGATTTGGATGAGTGCAGTTTCTCAGACTTCCTCTGTCAGCACACATGTATAAACACTCCGGGGTCGTTCTCATGTACTTGCCCACCTGGATACTATGTTTTCGAGGACGGCAGGAGTTGTGAAGGTAATACATGCATTTTCCATAGCACACAGCTATATAAAAAAGGTGTGTTGTACAATTTGTGGAATTTGGAATCAACAACGACTCATGTATTTAAGTTTAATAAACAGTAACTCCCCGCTTAATAGTGGTTCAGCAGTCGCTTCTACAATCTCTCGCTGATTTTTCTGACAACCGAACTAATAATTGTTTGAAGAAACACCTGCACTTTCCGGAAACTGCCGATATCCTCCATATTTGTTTTATTTTGTGTGTATGTCTCATCTACCACGACCCCTCGTCCTCGTTCTGGGTTGATTATGTTTGGGTGAGGCGCTTAGTAAGGTAATAAGATACCCAAACAGAATGAGCCTCTGTTGCTCAGTGCCTCCCCAAATATTAATAAACAGCACAGGACAAGGGGGTGTGGCGGGCGAGGCCCAGATGTCAGTTTTTTCCATGGCAATATATAGTTTCTGATGCAATTCAGTGCTTATTAAGAAAAATATAATTTACTAATTTTTTAATACTTCTGTACCCAGAGGTAGGTTTTGAAAGTAATCAATCGGAGAATGTTATTTATTTATCCTTGCTGCGGATTGTATTACTGTAAATTAAATTCATTTATTACTGTATTTACCTGCTTATACCAAAGAAAACACACTTGCATTAATTACAGTAGAGTCATACAGTACAGTAATATTTAAATTCTAGCACTGCAGGTGTTCAGCATCAAATGTAAAGTACAGATATGGGTTCACCTTATCATTTTTTAAGCGTAATGTATAAAGTTGAGTTTAAAATTGAATCAAAGTGTATGGGAGCATATTTGTGGGCATATATAGGGTTCACAATATAAAAATAGCACATATTTTTACTGAACTACGCAAAGTTGGTTTATAAATTATTTGTTATAATTTTTATATTTATTTACCTGGTTATTATGGATGATAAACATGATTACGTGAATGTTGACCCATCTGATCCCTAACTAACTGTTGTGTGTTTGATTTTGAAGACCTCAATGAATGTGACTCTGGTAACAACACGTGTACAACAGCACAAGTGTGTTTCAATTTCCAGGGAGGGTACACATGCTTGGACCCCCTCACATGTGAACGGCCCTACATAGAACTCAGTGACAAGTGAGTCAGAGCAAAAATAGAATGTTATTTTACAATGCATTTGTATCTTCAGTGTAAGAACATGGTACAGTGTTACATTTACAGGAAAGGGGGAAAAGGTTTAATCTTTAGATGCACTACTGGCCAGAAGTTTAGACACACTCTCAGATGAAAAAAACTGATCCTTTGTCTTTCAAAATATGATTATAAGAAAATATTAGGAATATTACAAACCAATATAACTGACTGGTTTTGAAGTGTAAACTGAAGTCATAATTCTCAAACCTTGTTGTTTTTCCTCGTATATATTTTTGGTACAATTCTGAAAAATGCTTGGAATCGTTATCTTGTTGAAAAATGAGATTTTGTCCAGTGATGCATAAACCAGAAAGAATTGTCGAATGCCTTTCTTGATCCAACACATATCGGTGCACTGGAGAGACCAGATTATATTGAAAACCAGTCTGTTATATTTCTTGTAATAAAACTTTGGTAGAACAGCATATGGTGTGTGTGTATGTACATATATATCCCAAGGGTAGTTTGTGCTGATGTATTTAATTCCAAGCAACTTTGAGAGAGAGAGAGAGACAGAGAAAGAGAGCGACAGAGACAGAGAGAGACAGACAGAGAGAGACAGAGAGAGAGAGAGATAGGCCAGCAATTCTATTTTGAACTCCTAGCCACAGAGGGCCAATCAAGCTCAGAATGATGGGGCTTTAACTTCCAGAGAGTTGCATATAATTCCATGTATTCTTTAACAGACTTGCCTTTGTTTCTGAGAATCTTAGCCCATTTGTGGCTGGTGCTAGTAAGTGGGGAATACATTTCAGTTACTTGTTACTTTCATTAGCCTCGTAGCTGCCTGGCAGAAATAAAGATGCAAACTTCAGACGTTAAGCATTTCTTTGCTGCTTGATTGCAATAGTATTACAGAATAGTAATATATTACTATTGCTGATTCCTGTAACTTTCTGTAATTTCCTGATTGCTGTAAATTGGTAATTGAATTTACCTTTGGATGAATGTAAATGCTGGAAATCTCTTACTCTCTCTCTCACTCTCTCCCTGGCTCTCACTTTCTCTCCCTCTCTCTCAGTCAGTGCATGTGTTCGGCAGAGAACCCAGCCTGTAGAGACAGGCCGTTCACTATCCTGTACCGTCACATGGACCTGTCGTCTGGCCGGAGTGTTCCTGCAGATATATTTCAGATGCAGGCAACCACTCGCTATCCAGGAGCCTTTTACATCTTTCAGATCAAATCTGGCAATGAGGGACGAGAGTTTTACATGCGGGTGAGTTGAACTCATTGCAGCCTCCCCACTGCTTTAGGACACCTAGACTTTCAATGTACTTCCTTGTGTGTTTCCTTTTTTGGTTTGCAAAACCTCAAATTCTGTTTAGATGTTGCAGAACTGAAGGAACATCTGATAAAAGCATCGAGAGTAAAGGCCACTCATGCTTTCCGCTTGTTGTGAAGTGGGCACTCTTTCAGGCGTTTTTACCAATTTTGAATGGAAATAGTAATATGTAAAAGTGTTTTCTGCTCTAAGAACTAAAAATAATTTCTCTTTTCCAAGACATATTTTTGACAGACAGTATAAATATAGAATGATATCCTGTGCTGAAGAGCTGTATTCAAATACATTGCGCAGCTGTGTGTATAAATCCTGTTCAGCTGTCTATTTGCACTTGCAGAATCTGGCCACTAGAGGGGGCTGTATGCACGTGACAATAGAGGATAGCAACAGTTGTGTCACTTGCACTGTACAATTCTTGTAACCTCTGAAATTAATGTTTAAAAACTGTTTAGATGAGTATTCAGTACATTTTTTTCACATCAATATTACATAATATACTAAATAAAACCAAAAGGAATAAATACAAATAACATTATATATTCAATAGTGATGTTATATTCAGTATATCAGTGCATTCCCTGTGGAAGTCCAGTATCAGTTTTGGTTCCTGTATGAAAACATATTTTCCCAGAACCTCCCCCAGCCCACCCGGTTGAAAAACGTAACCGACGTCTATAGACGTCAATGGCAGCGAACGGTTGTATTTAAATTGACATCTATAGACATCAGTGGCAGTCAATGTGTTAAATTAAATCAGGAACTGCTGATGGAATTTCACAAATCCAAACAATGACTGGAGGAATCTGGAGCTGAAGTTCTTTTTACAAGCTCACACCATTCACTGTTTGTTTACAAACAAAACAAATCTTGGTACTTTTACCGCGTTCTTGTTTGTTTGCATTTATTCTGATAATAACTTTGGTAGCATAAAGACACTTTGTCACACACTTAGAAAAATGGCTTTAAACAATTTGCTTAGGTGCCTAAGAATTTCGCACGGTACCGTAGTCCAGTAAAGGCATCATTTATCCACTGCTTTGCTCTGGGGAATAATATATCATCACTGTCCTCATACAAAACCTCATACCTCAGAGACGGTATTTCCAAATGCTGTCTGTGAACATACAGTATGTGACCAACATCCAACTATACAGTCAATATGTTGACTATAAGCTGTAAAAGTGGCCTGTTATTCTTATTATCATGTCATGAAAATCAACACAGTTCCATAAATCTGCCTAGCAGCCCAGAGCAGCTTAGCTCCACACATTCAAGTTTATTGTCACATACAAAAAATTGAACATCAATGCTAGTAATTAAATTCAAAACTAAGGGAATTCTTAAAAAAAAGTAAAACAATAAGGTGCAGAGGGTGTGAAAGAAATAAAATAAGCTTTTTTTTTAAAAACCTCTGTTTCCTGCTGTTCTTTTTTCACAGCAAACCAGTGAGGTCAGCGCAACGCTGGTTCTGGCTCGGCCAATCAGGGGACCAAGGACTGTCATTCTGGACCTGGAAATGGTTACAGTCAACAATGTGATCAACTTCCGTGGCAGTTCCATCATTCGCCTCACGATATTCGTCTCCGAACACCCCTTCTGAAACCTCTACAGATGAGCCCTGACCTTTCTCCTTTTTGTACCCCTTACCTCCATCATGGACGTCCTGTTACCACATTACCCATCAGGCAGCTGCGTTTGTTCATATCTGTTCTGGAATGTATTTCACACCCATTGACTTTTTTTTTACATCACAATTTGCCTTCAAGTCTGGACTGAAGTGTTGCACCAAATTGTGCCTTTTACCAAACTGTGCCTCTTCAAATGGGTGTTAAGGGAGAATTCCACCAGTTGTTCCAAATTCCTGCATCAATCAGTGGTTAAACCTGAGAGCATATTAGTAAAATCTGAGTTCCACAAATAAAAACGGTCTGTAGTGTTTGTTCTGGCAGCTGTTTTCTTGCCTGCTAACACCCTCCCCCCCTTCCCCCCCCCTGCTGTTTTTTCTTTCCAAATAAAAACATTTGGGCATTTGTCTTCTTTATGGGCATTTGTATTATTACATGTTTTCTAAATTAATATAACGAGCGAACGTCCAGATAAGGAGCCATGCCCCTTGCATTCTAAGGGTCAAAGTCATTCAGCGTGAATTAAGTGTGGAAAAGTTTATTATAGAGAAAATTACCAAGTGATGTCATACTGAGCCATGTCTACAACACAAATACAGCCCTCCACTATCCAGACCCACCTGATCACCTAACTGTGTCTTCTGTATGTTTATATGTAATGAGAAATTGCCACAAAATAGTGGCAAATCTGAACATATTTTTGGGAGAACTATTATCCCTAACAATGTCCTGTTTTTTTTCTTTCCTCCATGAATGCATTTTTATAATATGTTTTGGGGCAAAAACTTCTCCAAAATCTTAAAACAATGTCTCAGGCATCAGGCAGCCTCTTCATAACCATTTCATGTAATAATTTTCTGTATTGGAACTTTTAGAGGCAGACGTCTGGTTCCATTCAACACCACTGTGAAAAATTCTGACTCACTAAGTCTCCACAAAAGAGCCTGTTTTTACTATGCCTTTTCTAAATGTTTACATCTCAACCACTTAATTATGCAGGAACTTTGGGAATTTGGTGGAATTCTTCTAAAAAGGCTGCCTTCTGTAACCTCTGCGTCCTCCACTTTCACTCATATACATCCACTCAGAAGGATATTTATGATTTTTTCCGTGAATTCATGTTTGCATTTGTGTCATTTCTCTTCCTCTTTGGGGACCATTTACAGATATTACTGAAGCTCACAGTTTCCTCATTCTTTAAGAGCCCTTTTATATTAATGTGGCACCAGCTCTCTATTTTGTCAGTCCTTCGCTCCAGTAAACTGTGAAAGGAAATGTAAATAAAACTAACACTTTCTTTGTTACTTTTCAGGTACAGTTTTAGGCCTCATACTTTCCAGTCTTCTATAATTATTATCACTGTCATCACACCACAGCCCTGTATTTGTATTTTTTGGCTGCAGTTTTTTTTTTTAGTCCAAAAAGTCATCTGTTCTCTGAATCGTCTGTTGTCTCAGTTTTTACAGTGCAACAAGAGAGCCGGGTCAGTCAAATAAAGATGAACTTGACGACCTGAGAACATGTGTGGTGAATATCATTTCATCAAACTGAACATAATCCATGTTTAAAACAGTTAAAATATTCAAGAAAACAAATAAGAGTAATAGACGTAGCTAAAACTGACAGAAATTTTTTGTGAAATGTTTATAAAAATACATGTTTCATATAGTTGTATGTATGTATATTTCATTTATGTATTCACTTACTCATTTTATTTTAAAAGTGAACTTCTCAAAAAAATAATTCAGAGTACATTTGGCACTTTATTGAAAGAGTAATTAACCAATAAAATGTTTTAGTCATAGTCAGAATTAATTTATCAGATATTTATTTACTTGTTTGTTACTTTGTCAATGAACTGTTTTGTGATCTTTTCAAATTCTGCTGTGAACAAAGAAATTTTTTCTTTTGTTTCTTCCTTTGATAGACCTACAGGTCTATCTGTCTATCCACCCATTTATTTATAGAGTTACAAATCTGATTATTGAGCTGCTTTTTAATCAGTATATTGCACTGGCGTGAACCAAAAACTGGTCTTAAATAAAGACAACATATTTAGGTATGCATTTATTTACACATTATTTGACATTTAATCAGCGAGCATTTTAAAAAATATTATTGAATGCGTCTTGTGTTAAGGTGGAGTCAGGAGTATTAATACAGGAAACCCTATTAATAACAGCTCCATTGTTGGATAAAATGACCATTTTTAAATGTATTATTATAGTTCTTCGTTTAGAAACATATATTTTGCAGCAATGTCCTTTAAATAGCTAAAAAACATGAATATATTTTCTGAAATAAATGACGGGCTTAAATGAAAAAAGTTCGAATGCAAAAAAGATGCAAATCTGTGCGTCACATTACCCCGCCCCACCGTAGCTGAGGCTGAATGTGCTGAGGCGCCTCACTGTGTTAGAGAGTTCTTCAGTATGTACAGGACACTGGGCAAAGTCAGCTGGGCACTGGAGAAACCTGCACCTTTCCCAGAGGAAAAACTCCTGAGGACTATTTGGAAGCCTTCGACATGGCGACGGACTGTATTAAACAGTGCTGCAAGCTTTTCATGGCCAAGGAGAAAGAGCCAGACACTCAGAGTGAGATTCAGCCATTCTCCATTTCATACTCTTTCTAATTAAAGGATTAATTCATACTATATATATCCCAGTCAGATGTATATCTCAAAACTTTACGCTTGCGGATATGGTTGTCAATGCTGTCAAAATTTCTAAAATGACTTTAATTTGTATTTGTGCTAGCCTGAGCATAATTCTTTTAATGAACATATTGGGATATTTATGTGATAATATGGGATATTATGTCATAATATGGGATATTTGATCAATTTTTAATCATTTTATTACCAATTTGATTCTCTTGTGTTGCTCGCATCTATTGATACACTTCAGTTCCTTTGCTAAAAGATTCTGGATGCGATAAAAAGTTTTGGAAAGTGGTTTAGTGAGAAATTTATTTACTCTTTTACTTAAGTTGTTTGTTTATTTTAGTCACAATTCTACAAGAATGTATCTTCTGGAGAGTGGTCTCAAGCCCCTCTACCCACATCTGATTAGAGCTGCTTTAACTGCTGATAAAAGAAAAAAATTGATATTTTTTCATAATTTTTGCAAAATTCTGACTTTGAGATGTAAACAAAGTCATGTAATGTGGGTTGATGTGAAATGGTTAATTGTAGAGAAACTCACTATAGATAATATTTACAACATTTCTAGCCTTTTATTTTCCAAATGGACCAGGGAACCTACACGTGACTTCTGAGTGTTTTAATATCACATGTAGTAATAAAATAGCGGAATATATCTGAAATAAATATTTATTCTTCAGAGAGTATTTTGCCTTATAATGCTTTGTATGTATAATATCCTGACCCTTAATTGAGGGAAAAACTATGGGATAAAATGTCAGACAGTGTAAGATCTTTTACTTTAAAAACTTTCTGTGAGGGTTTATAGGCAGACGTATGGTTTTATTCATTGGCATTGTGAACAAAACTGACTCTAGAATCTTCTCTAGAATGGGGAATCTAACCGGAACTATAATAATTAATTATTTCTTTTGTTGTTTTTGCACTCCACCTTTAATGTGTATGTGCTCTTTTATAGTTATTAAAGCTCCATTCCCTGAAAAACCATTGAAGGAAAGTGAGTGGAAGAAGAATGTGGGCGTCTCTGAGGATTATCTCCTCTCCAAACTGCCTCCTGATGGCAAAGATGTTCCCTTTGTGCTCCCCTCCTTCAGACCATCCTACATACAACCCAGAGCTCCCTACCCCAACTACCAGAGTGAGTGACTGTCCAGCTTTTTTAGGGACCCCAAAAATATGTATGTCCAAAAGTTTGTGGACACATGTGTCAGCAAAAGGTGGGCTTTAAAGTAACTGAATCCATTCAAATAGAAGGTCTATCTGCACAGATTCCCAGGTCCAGATAGCAGATTTTAAAAATCCCAATCGTTTACAATTGATTATACACACAAATTCTGTATTTATTTTTTATACTTGTCCAGGTTCGGCATGGGCCACATATGCAGAGAGGAAAGCAGAGCTTGCTGCTACTGGTCAAATTGTGTATGACCCCAGTGCACCAGTTCTCCCGGGTCATGTTATGAGCTTTGTGTCTCCGATGTCCATGAGGCGAAATGCTGTGAGAGCTCCCCCGGGAAGCCATGTGGCAGGTAGGCAGCCTGTTTATCTGCATATTTCTGGCCTATATAAAGAAAGTAGTGTGCGCCTCACCATGTTTTTACAATCGTTGTAATGAGGATACAATGCAGATGGGGCTGATTTAACTAGGCCTGCGTAGTGTATTGATTGCTGGTCATTGTTATGTAGTCAGCCTTCACAATACTGAGATCAGGAAAGATTTCAGTGATCAAGGAAGTCTACTGTTGGCAGTCATTGAATGTTTAACTATGTGCAGTGAGCGTCCTGACCAGTTACGGATTTAGTGCTTGGATAAAATGGGTGAATTGTTAATTATCAATATTTTACCATTACACTATTGGATTTTATTTTATTCTACAATGTTTTCCCTAGGTGCTTTAAGAAAACATTGTTTGTTCTCTTAAATGATTAAATGACCTTCAAAATAGTTTATCATAATCAAGAGAAATTTTGTTACAGTACACTTTTCTGAATGTTTTTTTTTTTACCAAAGATTCTATCAAATTTTAGTACCAAAAATATTGAGCAATGATATAAACTGTAGCTGTGGACTTTTTGTCCTCCTGCTCCTAAAATAGCAAAATTGGCAATCAGCAACATAAATTATTGTCATGGTTTTTCGTAGCTTTTAAACCTGGAACCACCTTTTTATAAGATGATCCCATATTTCCCTGATGAATCGAGGAATTGATACTATCCCACAGAGCTTTATGCACTCCAGTTGATTTCATGAAAATCATGATGAACTGAATAACCCTACGCAGTATCAGGGAGCATCTTGGAGCTAGCTGAGTGATGATAGGTAGTGGTGGTGTTGGGGGGGTAGTGAAATGTTATTGGTTAATGTCGTAATTGTATTGTAAAATTGTAAATTTATCATTGAAATGACAGACATTTTACATTGGCATTTCACTTCAGTAACTAAGAAGGTTCTGAATCGGTGCACATCAACAGTAAAGTTCATTATTTTATATTATAAAGTCATTTGAACTCATGGAGCTCCAAGCTTTAGCAAAACCTAAAACTCCACCACACAGACACAGCACTACTGCAGCAGAGCTTCAGAAGATCTTCTTGAGCTTTATTTTTAATTTTTCAAAAAGTATTACCCTAAAAAAAATTCTGTTCCTGTGATTACTGGATAAAAAATCACCTAAATTTTTATACCATTATTAACTGAATCCATTTCTTCTTGCACTTAAACTTATTAAATAATGAACTCTTCGGATGTAGTGGCTGCAGTTCATAAACTCAGTGCATTAAAACGCTAAACACAAAGCTAAACATCAAATTAAAACCACTTGTTAATTTATGTAATAATCGGTGCAAGTGGTCCCAAGTGTTTGTCTCCAAATGCTAATCCAAAATAATACTCTAAAAGCTGCAAGAATTTGCTCTGGCGGATAGAGGAATAGTGCTTAATTTGAGCAGAGATGTTGATTTCAGGTCAATATAACCAGGACCTTCCAAAGGTTCAGCAATATTTATTACAAGATGATTCAAAACATATAGCCATGCCATCACTAAATGACTTTTGTCACCATTATGTATCTGTAATTGAAACTCTGTGCTGCGAGGGTATTTTGAGGGATAATCCATTTATGATCCAGTTGCATTAGGGAATTATTGACTAATTCTTTATCACATGTATGGTCATCGAGAAATAACCTTTTTTTCCTTCCACAATGTAAATACAGCTGAGATGGTGCAACTGGGCAAATCATCTATCATTTCCTCATAACATCTTTTTGCACGCTATGCTCTATGCAAATATTTACTCTTCCTTTTTTAATGCCACCCAATGGTCTATATGACCATTCCTCAGCATAAGTCCTCTATTGTCTGTTTCACTTCTCATTGTTATATTACCATGGGTATGCTATTGTTTTGCTACCTGTGTGTTACACTGATTATGTAGTTGAGGACTGCCTGGAAACAAAACATCTGTCAAATTCGAGTTGAATTTGACATATTTATTGACAGATCTAATGTGGCTGAAATGGCTGCTTGGATAAAGTTAAAATACAAAGATGATAAATAAGCTTTAGAAACAGAAATGCAGTGTTTATTATGCCCTGTTTCTACTGCAGGCTGGGATCAGAGTGGAAAACAGAGACTCAGTGCCTCAATGTTAGACCTGTCCATCCCTCACAGCCATATGCAGGTAAGTACTCACACAGAAATATATATATGTAAAATTATTATTATTATTATTACATACATAACTGTGATTACATATATAACACATGTACTACTAATAGTAATATGTCCTATATAATTTGTTTATATCATTGCTGTTGAAAAAGATGTTTAGCCTACTCTTCTTCTTATAGGAACAGAATTTCTCAAAAGTGCTGTTGCGTTTACTTTGACATGAGATCTGGTAGGTTAGCTACAACTCGTGTATCTCATTTGAGATAATGTACAAAATGGTTACAGCCAGGTATATAAAGAAACTCGACTCGCTTTTTCAAGAAAACACTTTACAAAAGTCAGGAGCATTTAGTCGATCCTGTAATTTAGTTCTGTTTTTCTCGGAATCCAATACAAAGGTGTTTTTTAATACTGAAAAACATCCGTAAACAAAAGTGCACGTGCACGAGCACCGGTACACCTCCACTTCCTTATAGCACATCACAGTTAGATTAGAAGAAGCTTTAATGCTCAGGATTAAAACAAATGTCATTTTACATTGTTGTGCTAGGCTCAGGATCAAGTTATTTACAAGCCAATATTTGAGGTCAAACTGGGGATTTTTACTCTTCTGAGAAAACGTGACTTCACGAACAAACAAATTCTATTAGACCCTCAAGTAGGTGTCAACACTTCAACTTAAAGTCTATGTCTGTGAAGCTGGTAAACATCTTACAGGAACGTGACATGGTCCACCACTTTCTGTTTCATGTTTTATTCGTTTCTGCTTTGTTTTCCTGTTAGAAGGACCGTGTTTCTACAAATAGTTGGTCCTTACCCTCAGCTAGCTCTGATATTGCCATGGAGAAAGTTGAGTTTAGCTGAGAGCATTATGAATGGGGAATAAATCACATTGACGTTGAGGGTTCAAGACAAAGCCAGGTGACAAGGCTGCATTGGGCGAGGTTGCTTTTTTCATGAGTTACATAAACGATACTGAGTCAGTTTGTTGTCAATAGCCCATATTGGCTGGAGTGGATATTTGGTACTCTCTCATTTCATGTTTACCACAGCTGGGCAGCCACAATTCCCTTTGAAATGTAAGACCCTTGAGCTAAAACTGGGATACATAGACAAAGTTCTGTTATCAAATACATTTAAATGTTCTTTTTTATTTGAACAAAACCCCTATACAACACACCACCCACCAACAACGTGTTTCATCTTATATTAAAACTTTTACAATAGAACTAATTATGCTTGGGGGCTACATAATTATGTCATGAATATTATATCTAACATTTATTGCTTTTAGAGAAATATGCATTTAGGTTTAGGGTTTTATATCTGTATGTATGTATTAATGGCACAGTATTGATTTGGGGACTTTGTTGGAGCAGGGTATTGTTTGTTTATGAGGATGTTTTTGGTATCTAAAAGGAAAAACAGTGAAAGTAAACTAGGCAGTTTCTCAAGGCTGTGTATCTTACATTTTCACAAGTAAAATCACAACCATGATTCAATCGGGGAAAGTACGGCCTTGAAATGCGGTGCCTGTTTGCCAGAAAAAGTAGTCTGGATACATCAGGTTGAGCTCAGCATTTTCAGTTTTGTCAGATTTCTTTGAATATGCTTTTATTCACACAGTCTGTAAGGGTTTACAGCCCATTTTGTTTGTTGGTGCGTGTTCAGCTTGTTTCAGAACTCCAGTTTGTTTAGTTGTTCAACTACCGACGTAAAGACTCATTTAGTTGTGATGACAGTTTGGGAATTATTGTAGGTCTGGGTGTCCACACTCTTATTCAGAGCAGCACACATAGAATCTCCCAGAAGTTATATAATGTTCTATTTGCGTGTTTGAAAATGAATAAAGCAACCAGTTTCTGAGCAATCAGTACTCAGCAATCTTTACACAGTGTGTAAGGGCGGAGCGTGATGTTGGAAAATGAACAATTTGTGTAACTCCGTTTTAAAGAAATGTAACACTTTTTTCACACTTAAACAGTACATTTAAACTGCCGGTCAGTGATGTTTTCTCTGTGTTCACACAGCGCTTTGACTCGGTGTCCAGTGTCCAGAGCAGCACGTCCTCCGTACGGGATTCCTTTGGGAGCAACCGCAGCCTAGGTAACAGATTTGAATTCCGTTCACTCAGAGAACTCGCAAATTTCCTCTGTAAACCAACCCTATTGAATGGTTCTGTCTTTAACTTTGCTTACCCAACAAATCCTTCCGAACACCATACAAACAGTGTGGTGCATTGTACATTGCATTGTATTGTTTGGTACGTTGTATTGTTAATTGCCATGGCGATACGGGCCATTGCCAGTACTGCTGTAACAGATGGTTATGATATGCAGCAGAGGCCTTTAACAAATCACATTGTTTTTAATGTGTAATGTGAGTGTCTTGACCAGGTATTCGTACAAACAATTACTTATTTTGTTCAAAATAATACAGACCAAGATTTATATATGTAATAGGCCTCTGTTCTGATTGGCTGCCCTGTATTACCCCTCTTTCAATAAGCAGTCCAGAGTAAAACACTCTTTATGACTTCAGTGTGAGTGGTAGAGGCTAAACCGCTATAGGCTTAAAAGGCAGACACATGTAAAGATGTTTGTTTTTGTTACATTAAAAATGGGATGTTTACTGAGGGGGTGGATGTAAATTTTTAAAGCGTCATTATTTATGTTGAACTGCAGTGCACTGTTTGATAAACATCCATTATATTTTTCTAAATATATTTATATTTGAGATGTGCAGTGACTGTTTTGTCCATATTATGCAGCCCGTACACACACTGCCACACTCATACACTCACATATGCCAGCATGCTCATGGCCAGAAACTTGGGATTATTTGTTCCATATTTTTAGAAAACAACAGAAAGCTTTTACCTATTGTATTACATCTGATGAAAGAATTATTCTCAGTTTGTAGGAGTGAGTAATGGAAACTCTTGGCAAATTACAGTGTTAAATGAGAAATAATGTTCTATATAAACAAAATCCCAATTCCATCCACAAGCTAGACCTGGCGCTAATATGCAATACCACCAGCACTGGGAAAGTCCTGTAAAGCCAGCCGCATCTTTTCAAACCGCCACAACATTATTGGATAGCATGACAAACATTTGTGTAATGTCAGCTATCAGACACCCATGCTGGCTGCCCAGTTATCTTGATTATTTTCCAAATACGTATTTAACTTCATCTTAGAATCATCTAAAACTCTATAAATCATTCTGGACAGTCTTAACCAGATTTTTTTCAGCTTCCTACTTAATTATTCAAAACCTGTGAAGTTGCAGGTTTTTATAGAATTGAAAAGGTTCTGTGACACTATCTGAATAACTTGTGTGTTTATGTATGTGTATAGAGTCTATAACACTGTCTGGCGACGAGCGGGACCTGGGGAAAGTTTGTGTGCTGTTGAGTTATCAAGAGGCTGTGGAGCAGGTGTGGATCACCCTGGTGCAGGTAAAATTACAGCCCAGTCTACTGGAGGCTTCCTGGGATACAATGGGGTCTCTGTGTTCCTCTGTGTTTTGTTAATGGAGCCTCTGTCTCAAACACTGGGAGAAACTATCACATCTCTCCCCACATCATGCATTTCACTCACTCTCTTTTGCTACTTCTCTTTCTTGACCTTTTCTGCTTTTTCCAACTGACTTTCCACTCAGTTCTGATTTCATCCAGCTTTTTCTTTCATACTGAGGCAAAAGGCCATAACTTACTTTAACTTTAGGTCTCCTGGAAGTTACTTCACTGACTGTGAATATGAGCAGCAGCCATTTCCTTAGCACTTACCAACGATAGAGGTGCTAACAGTAATTGGCATTTTAATTTTAATAGGGTGTGTTTTTGGTATTTATGATATGTATGGACCAAACTGAAGGTCTAAGTCTTACATTGTTCTGCCACTGCTGATGTCTCATTGCTCAGATTACAGACTACCTTATCATAGAACTAGCATACTGAAGCCTAGAGCTTTTAGTCTGATTTGATGATTCTCTGACATTTGTTTTGTTTTTAGTAAAAACACTCTAGCACATCTTTCAGTGCTGTTTAAATGTAATTTAATAATGAGACAATTGCAGTTACATACAAATTACACAATGGCACAAGTACATTTACATTCAGTATCGACCAGTATTGCAATGGGGTACTTTTGACAGTGGAGCAGTTAACCTGCATTGTCTGGGTAGCATTTGTTATCCAGTACTAGTCATCCACCATCAGTGCCAGACCGCACTAATGCTCTTGTAGCAATCTGATCTTTATAGCAATGTCCCTACATTTAAAAAGTAGTACTTATTTCTTTTCAGAAGAACTGTGAGTGAGCAGGTGTCTACAAACTTTTGTATAAACAGTGTACTTTTGTTTTTACTTACAGACAAATATATTAAAAGACACTTTAAGAAATTTATTTTTGAATTTTATTAAATATCGAAAAAAATATATTACTTCCAAAACTGCTGTGTTTGAGTCAATATTTCAGGTGCGTTTTTATACCCCTATGCTTAACACACTCTCTTTTGGCTCTTCCAGTGCAAGGACCTAGGTCTGTGCTTGGATGGAACAGAGCAGCAGAGGCTTGGAATTAAAGGGGTCATCACCATGGCAAAGCCTGTGCAGTTTAAAACTTCAGTAAAAGATGCTACACCAGTGAGTATAGCCCTGCTATTACACTGCTCCCACAAAACACACACCATACATCTCTGCCCACTATCAGTAAAGCAGTACCGCTAACATAGTTGCTTTAGGCATTCATCTAGATCAGGGAACTCCAGTCCTGGAGGGCTGTGGTCCAGCACATTTTGGTGATTTCTCTACTCATAAACACCTGGTTCAACTCGCCAGTTAATTGTCAGGTTTAGTGAGTGTGTTTGAAGAGGGGAACCATCAAACTGTGCTGGACACTAGCCCTCCAGGTCCAGAGTATGACACCCCCACTCTAGATGCTACTTTGACATGTCCCACTTACCTAAACATTGCTAAAGGTACACCGCTTTATTCCAAAGGTATTCTATAATAGCAGTGACCTCCTTTCAGCAGGTTAATGCACTGTTATACTGCAAACCTTGTTAAGGAATGGTTTATGGAACATAATAAAAAGAGCCCATAGAGCCCAAATCTCAATTCAGTCAAGCATCTGTTGAATGCCCTGGACAAACTAGTCTGATCCATAGCAGCATCTTCTCACAACTTACTGGACTTGGTGCAGAAAACACAGCACCATCAGATGTTTTATAGAATATATGCCTCTATCGATCAGATGTTTTATAGAATATATGCCTCTATCGATCAGACCTACACGAAACTGGATAGGTTGTTTTAATGTTATGACTGATCTGTGTATTCTATTGCATTTTGTTTTGTGATTATTCTGTACAAATTACATTGAGATTTTATTTAGCATTTTTTCCTGCTTCCGCTTAACATTTTCTCAATAGCCCCTAGCTATGACTACCTGTAATACATGATGCAACTGGGAGGGTGAAGGTGTGCTTCCTCTTGTTTTCGTGAAATGCTGCTTCATCTTTCCGATCTGCTGCCAACGTAACGTCATTGGATATCTCAACACACTTAGAGCAAATTATGTTACATCAGCTTACATGCTGCCACACAAACTTCCATGCTACCCAACAAGAACGAGTCATTATTCACGGAACATTAGTACAAATTATGATAAAACTTGTCTGGCCTGCATAAAACATCTTACATTTGTTTTGACGTATGAGCCATCACATTGCCAGCAGCACCTCCCACAATGTCACGAAATCTTGGCAAGAAAGGGAAGGGAGGACGCGCAGGATAAAGTTTATGAAAATTTTAATAATAAAGTATAATATATATATATATACACAAGAATAACAGAAATACAGAGATGCATGAACACACACGATGAGACAGGATTCTTCCAAAACTTATGCTCCTCAAACGAACAAACAAAATTAACAAGACTGCAACAGGCCTCCAAAAACCTTAACCCGAGTACAGTAATGACAGCAAGGCAGGACGAGAGGCAGACCGGGATTACTGCGGGTAAGGGTGAGGAACACGAGCCTGAAAACATAAAACACAAAATACAAGGTTAAAGCAGAACGCAGAACAACAGACATGAAGAGTGAGCAAATACCAAGACAATGAGTTCAGGATCGGCTGGAGTATAAATAGGGGAGGTGAGCTGATTGGGAATGGGGAACAGGTGAGAGGAATCAGAGGGACGCGATACAAATGGAACAGACACACTAGAAAGGGAACGAGGGACACTAGGTAGGGTGGTCAAAAGTATAGGGGGGAAAAGAAAAGAAACGAAGGAAAAGCTAATATTCTGGGGATGGGGAACGGAATCGACGAGCTTTCATACTATATGACATGCTTCATTTTTTCCTGCGTGTCACATGACCCGTGTGTATGACAGGACCTTCACCAGATGGACCAGGCTGGAAGGACGCCCAGCAGTAGTGACAGTAGTGCTGGAAGTGAGATGGATAAACCACCCAGGCACCCAGGACCGCTCCTTAGGACCATATCATTTTAAATTTACGGTGTTTAGTAGATGCTTTTATCCTACGCGATTCCATTTTCTAACAACATGGGGCAGTGTCACAGGAGCAACTTGGGGTTAGAGACTAGTATGTTACCCCAGTAACTCAGTTTATATCTCTCAGTAATTCAGATTAAATCTCTCAGTAACTCTGTTTATAATTCTCAGTAACTCTGTTTATAATTCTCAGTAACTCAGTTTATAACTCTCAGTAACTCAGTTTATAACTCTCAGTAACTCAGTACATATCTCTCAGTAACTCAGTTCATATACAGTTTATGTACCATTTAAACCACCTGCCCAATATTGTGTAGACCTTCTTCACCTGTTCGAGGTCTGGACTCCACAAGAGCCTGTGAAGCACTGTGATGTCTGAGGTGGTTCCTCCATGGATAAGACTAATTTCTCCAGCATGTCCCACAGTAACTCGAATCAGACTGAGATCTGTATTACAGTTCTCATTTGAATTGGTCTGGTGTGTTGGTTTTGGTTTTAGAAAAACATGCAGGTTTTTCTATTTATTGCATTATGTCCAAAATGGGTGTTGGAAGATTCGTTTTTCATTCTTGTAGAGTGTTCTGGTCTTTGTTTCAGAATCAGAATATCTTTATTGCCACTGTCACAGTTAGTTCAGATTGTTTTAAATGAGTTCAGCTTCTTCTAAATGAACCGATAGCCTCTGATCACTTCTTCACCTAGCCCCAGGTTGTGAAAGTCTTGGAGATCAAAACTGTTGGTGTGTGTTCATTGGGCTCTTAAAAGTGATGTGCTGCTGGGAAAGGGTTCTGTTCACTGGTCTCCAAGAGCAGCAGAAGCAGTGCTGAGATGTATGTATATTGCTAGCGCCACCTGCTGAGAACAACAAGACTCTACCTCAGTCATGTGACTTTTTGTAGAGTGTTTCAGTGTTTCCTGTCACTGTGGGCTGCAGAGCACAGTAGTAGAGAGCAGAGTCTGATACTGCAGCAGAGCAGATCTCCAGATACACTTTCTTCTCATGTTTATGGAGTTTGATGGACATTCGAGGGTCCAGTTTCTCTGCCTGAGTGACGTGTTGGCTGGACTCCTGAATCAGGAGCAGAAACTGCGGTTCTGATCCAGGCTGCTGCTGGTACCAGTGGAGACTGTAAGCTGATCCATCATAAGTGCAGGACAGTGTGGTGTTCCTGCCTTCACTTAGAAACACACCGGCTTCATCTGGTCTGATAGAATCAGCACTTTCACCTGGCAGATTAAATATAATATTTTAATATGAGACTTTAGAAATAGTGTTAGAAATCGTGTGTTTAAATAGTGTGTTTGTAATAGTCTGTTTGAAATAGTGTGTTTAAATAGTGTGTTTAGATAGTGTGTTGAAATAGTGTGTTTGATATAGTGTGTTAGAAATAGTGTGTTTAAAATAGTGTGTTTGAAATAGTGTGGACTAATTTCTGGAATGCTGTGTTAGAAATGTGGGACTCACCAAACCTGGAGACAAACATGAAAACAGAGAAGAAGAGCAGCATGATGGTTCTGAGTAAGGGTTCGGACCTCCAGCATCAGACTTTAACACCAGCCTCTCTCTGTTGTTGATTGTAGTGTAGCTCCACCCACTGCAGTTCACAAACCACACCTTCACCAGAACTCTGAAATTCTGTCAGCAGCAGAATTTAGAACGTTAAATGACTTTTTGGAAATCTATGTTTCTTTATAGCTTTAATCACCAGTTCTCAAATCTGTCCAGCAGAATGTTCTAGTCAACAGGGCCAAAGGCTGCACTTGGATCTAATGGCTCCAGTACAGTTATATAAATATATCCAGAATATTTAAGCCCGCGATGTGAACCTGAAAAAAAGCATCATGGCAACCTAAGGGAAAAGTAAGAAGAGAACTTTCTCTGAGACCAAAGTAGATGTGCTTGTGGGCAAAGTTAAAACCCGAAAAAAAAATTCTGTTTGCTGCTCACAGTAGTGAGAGACAAACAAAAAGAAACCTAACAAAAAGAGTGGCAACAGGTTACTACAGCTGCAACCGAAGTGAGAAAGTACTCCTAAAAAATGAATTGCAGTGCATCAAAATAATTAACTAGTTTAATTGTTAATTATAACATACCTCCCACTGGTAACAGCCAGTTGCAAGGAACCCCAGGGTCGTCAGTACCTGTATTTGTACCGGGACTGGCCGTTTCCATCGGGTTCGTCTTTCTAACATTGGACCCAGTTCAGCACAAAGTCCAAAACACACATCTAGGTACTCTAAACCTACTTATGAACCAGTCATCATCATGGGCCAAAAAATTCTCATGGTCCCTGAACACCCTCTAATTCTGCCTTTGGCATAACCCTCTAACAATGCACGCGCATTCATTATGCTACATTATGCTTGAATGTGATTGCAGTTTTTATGTGTTTTCAGCAATCAGTGATTGTTTCACATGTGCCACCACTTATCCATTCACGGCCCCCACTTTTCCATTTACATTTAAACAGCTGCGGCGCATAGTGTAGATGAAATTAAGAATCGAGTCGAATTATGTATTTTACTTTATATATGTATTCACTACTATAAATATGTAACTAAAGATTGAATGTATGGTATAGTTCTCACTAGCAAAAGGAATGATTATAAATGTACTACTATATTCACCCTCTTACTGTCACGGTGCGGTGCACCCACATGAAATGGAGGGGAGAGACGCCACAGGATGCAGAGACAGAGCATTTTAATGGGACGTAAAATGGAACAGAACACCAGTTTACAAAACACACAGAAGTTACATATAGACATCAGGATCACGCAGGGGACCCGTGCTCCCCAAACGAACAACAGAACAGAACAGGATCCCCAGCCTGAGGATCTCCACTCGGCCAGGGCCAACCAGGCAGGAACAGGAGGAGCTGCCACACCAGCCAGAAACTCCCAAAACACAGGGGAACACGGGTCTACAGGGGAACAGAACAGACAGGGGAACAGAACAGACAAAGAAAACATAACAAAACCAAGGCCTCGCCTCCGTTCTCAGTAATCTCTGATACGTGGCTAGAGGCGAGAGGTACTCGTACTGGTACCGCGGGATCCGGGAAAACAGGAGGGGAACACGAACCTGGGTACAACAGGGAAATAACCAAGCATCAAAACCGAGACACTGAACCACAAGAAGGCGAAGTCACAAACAGAGGCACAGACACCTAAGTGAGACAACAGAGAACAGACACAGAGACAAACCCACAACAGAATAAGTTAACTATGAGACAGACAGACACTAGACCAAGACACACACCTGACAGGAATTAGAACCGAACAAAACCAACGACAGACACTCACTCATAACAGAAGAGATCTAACAAAGTAAAACAGACAGGTCAGAGGACAAGACAGACAGACACCCGATCTCCTTGAAACCAACGTGCTCCTCAAACCGAATCAAGCAGCAAGTTGGTCGAGGATGAGCAGGGAGCACATACAGGAATGACTTCCAACATGGGACAGAACAGGATAGAAACATACAACCAGGCGACAGGGGACACAACCAACCATTCAGGCTACTTACGTGCCTCTTGTACTGCAGTCTGAGCTCCAACACATGTCCTGTGCTTAATCAG
>JBBMFX010000141.1:18269362-18279774 GCA_037832545.1 Rhabdalestes septentrionalis | reverse complement strand
AATTTGAGCTGTGACAAGCTCAGTATTAGAGCGAAAAGCGGAGGTAGAGGTAGAAGACTGGCAAAAATGTTTGTTATATTCATGCTGTAAAAACGCCCTTGTTCCTCAGCCATCACTGAAAAGAAACAAGAATTCCTTTCATTTCCCAAATAAGGATAAAACTGTAGGCCTGGAATCTCATACAGCAGTTGGCCAACAAGTTCTTCATGGGATTTGCTCTTTTCCCACGCTGGCAATAGTTGCTGGCGAAGGGCATAGTTCCTCCCCCGACTCTGAGCTCGCCCTGGGCTGGGTACTTTAAACAACTCAGGGTTCCAGACAAAAAAAACCCTTAGAAGCCCTTAGCTCCTAAACACAGAATAGTTAGCATAGTCTCTGTCTATTGTGATATAAATAACAAAAAAAAATCACAATACATTTTATCTCGAGTCTTACCCCATGTAAAGAGAGTTTAAACGACACTAAATTGTTGCCAAAGTAAAACACAGTGTTTCTCGTGTAGTTACGAGTTTTTTTTCCTTATATTGCAGAACATGCTCTGCATCATGCGATTGGAATGAAAAAATTGTCACAAATAAATTATCTAGTCACATCGTCGACCATTTAAGTCGCCATCTGGAGCCCTGCAATCTCAAGTAAACTGTTTAAGAAACAAAAATCTAAAATTGGTATTAATTCGCCTTTATTAAGTCAGTAAAGGAGGGGTGCTCTCCCCCTTTCTCCTCTACAATTTGCACCCCTGAGCTTCACAGCCAGAGGCTAGCTGTCATAGCTACCTCCGTCTGAGAGGGAGGAACATGCAAACACATCACTACCCACAACATTCAAACAAACACAGAGAAACAAAATAGCCCCTGATATTTAAAGGACTGCATAGGTAATACTTATTAGGTTGCATGAATTTTGTAATTTATCAAGTTTCACCACAAGGTAATGGCAGACCTGCTGTTGTGTTGTCATGTTTTGTTCACTTCACAATTGCTCCTGCATTATTAATGGTCTGACCCTCATGTGTGTAATGAAGAGGCCCACTGGGTGTGCCGCAGTTGCTGAGGAGAGTTATTGGGGCAGTAGAAACTAATCGTCCCCGGCCTCTAGTAAACTATGTAACACAAGAAAGTAATGATCTCTATACCCCAGGTGCAGTATCATGTGGAGATTTCACAAATGGGCGCTAAACCATTTCATTAGGCACACTATTTTATTACCATGTGCAATTTCACTACTAATGTCAATATTATTTATCTGCTACGGAGCTCTATTACACGCATAACCACCATTCATGTTATTAGTGAAGTATAAGTTATTTAACTCCAGTATTAACATGCCATCATTTGATTTTACTTGGACTTTATAGTTTAAACGGCTTCTTTGTGCAGACATAATATAAGCAATTTCCTCCAGTATCAATAAATTCTGATAAATAGCAATAAAGACATATTTGGGGATATCCAGCCGGTGGTTGAATCCCATGTTAGAAATATAATGAACTATTTGGGCATTGTAGGAAATTACTCATAGGCTGATCCCAAATGCCTCTCTTTAAAACCAGAAATCCACCAAAGGCTCTCTACATCTTTCCTTGTTTAAAGTATGAAAGTATCAAGGTGTCCCTTTCAGCAATTTTGTGCAATAATGCCTATTGAACATATAGAACACTGTAACAGTGCGAAAGTCATTTATCCCATGACTGTTTTGACACTTTTTTTTTGAGTCAGGTGTGTGTGTGTGTAAATGAGTGTGTGGTACATTACCTCTTAGGCTGTTTGTGAACAATGCCCATCACTACCAGTCTCATAGATGGACGCAGGCCCCCTTTGATCTCCCCAACATAATCCTCCTCCTGCAGACAAAGGCAAAGCCCAGCTGAAGACACTGCACTGCAGTACAGGCTGCTTTTCACTTGCAACCGGTCCTAGAGACTTTAAAGCTAAAGTAGCAGCCATTCTCAGAGAGCAGAGCAACAAAGGGCCTTGCACGACAGCAGACTGGCATCCTGACTAAATATAATCAACAAATGTTTGCTTATTTCAGTGTCAGACAATGAGGAATGTCATGCAATGACATTTTGACAAGGACAGTGATGCACCATGACAATAATGAACAATAACAATAAAAAAGACTCTGGCCTGATGTACAGTTATGCGCTGTGGACTGTAAGCCAAAAAATGACGGCGAGTGCATTTCTCTGCTTAAATATTATAACTCCTATAAATATGAGCACAGAGATAGCATGAGACGGTTACTGACCTGCCGTGTTTTCTCCGCGTCCGTCATGTTCGCCCGGGCTGGTATATTTATTACTGTTGTTAACTAATTTAAATATGGATGTTATAATGACAATAGCTGCCTCCAATTTATGATCGCACCTCGCGCGAGTCGACAGCCCCGCCTTGGCAGCCTCGCGCCCCAGCGTTTCCCTGGAAACCGTCTCACGCTTTTTTTCCCACCTGTATTCACACAGACTCCGCCTCCTGTCTTAACCTACACAACTTGGACAAAAGTATTGGGACACTCGACCATTACATCTAAGGGACTTTATATTCAAATGCATATTTCATACGTTCCCCCCATTGCAGCTTCCATTGTTCTTGGAAGGTTTGGTGTGTTTCTGTGGGAATTTGTGCCCATCTATTATTCCGTGTGTTTAAGTAAGTTCCTCCAGGAGCAGTAACGTTTCCTGTTTCTGATTCTGTGGGGCATTTATGAGGACTGGCACTGGTGTTGGATGAGAAGGCCTGGCTCGTAATCTCCGTTCCAGTTCATCCCAAAGGTGTTGGATGGGGTTGAGGTCAGGACTGTGAGTGGCCAGTCAAGTTATTACAAAATGTACTCATCCAGCTGTGTCTTTATGGAGCTTATTTTGTTCACTGGGACACAGTCATGCTGGAATAGAAAAGGTTCTTCCCCAAACTGTGCCCACAAAGCTGAAAGTATGGCACTGTCCAAAATGTCTTGGTAAATTCAAGCATTAAGTTTGCCCTGCAGTTGAAGTAATGGGTCACCTGAACTCAATAATGAATCATTTATGTTTTTGTTACTATAGTGTACATTCAGATTCAACATTTTAGTATATATAATGAATATATAATGAATCTTCCACAAATTTGTACAAAGAATGGTGTGAAAAGGGAAAAAATCCAGTATGCGGCAGTCCTGTGGGCGAAAATGCCTTGTTGATGCTAGAGGTCAGAGGAGAATGGGCCGACTGATTCAAACTGATATAAGAGCAACTTTGACTGAAATAAGCGCTCGTTACAACCGAGGTCTGCAGCAAAGCATTTGTGAAGCCACAACATGCACAACCCCACCGGGTACCACTCATCTCCACTACAAATAGGAAAAAGAGGCTTCAATTTGCACAAGCTCACCAAAATTGGAGAGTTGAAGACTGGAAAAATGTTGCCTGGTCTGATGAGTCTCGATTTCTGTTGAGACTTTCAAATGGTAGAGTCAGAATTTGGCATAAACAGAATGAGAACATGGTTCCCAAATACAAATATTGTTTTAAGTATTTGTCCGAATATGGTATTCGTTAAAAACATGTTATTTGTGCCTTTCCGAATACCATATTTGTATTTGTCTCCACCCCTAATATATATAATTTGTGGAAGCTTATTATTTTATTATTAGAATTATTATTATAGTTGTATTAATAAAAATGTTTTTGCATGATTAAATGAATGAAAAATTAATAGAAAGAGATAAATAACTGTTTTCATTAGATGACAACAATTATGCAGTAATAACAGCAATAAACACATAATTGTTGCTAATATTCATATAATGATCTCATTTACGAATGAGATAAGTTTGTGCTTTTAATTTAATCATTACTACTTTACTTTATTTACAGAAGCAAACAAATGAGGTGTTGCACTTGGGACTTGCTGCTCTGCTGTCACTAACAGTTACAGGTAAAACACCACAGCTACATAGGGCATAATTATCCTCCACAGGTTTAATGTTGCACATGCGACCAGGGCCTGTTTAACACAAAAACATTTTTATCTGACATGCCTTCAGACTTCCTCCTTTATCTGCAGTCACATGCTGATTTTGCCAATACAACCTAAACGTGCTTCAAATGATAATCAGGCCTGAGGAAAAGCAAAGCAGGAAGATCCCCAGTAATCAATTCAGAATCCCCAGTAATCAGTTCAGACACTCTAAGGTTTCTGCAGTCACAGACAACAGGTTTTCGTGTTTTTGTTTTCGAGTAACATGGCAGTGGAAGAAAGCACTCAACACTAGAACAGCATTCATATATACATATATCTTAAAAGTTTTTTTTACTTATCCTGGAAGCACTAATGCAGCAGGCACACCCACTGCAAGAACGATGTAGGACATGATACCTTTAAATATGTCCAATATTACTGTATTTCCCTAACCACAGGGGGCAGACTCCCTGGAGTAACTTGGGGTTAAGGGTCTTGCCCAGGGACCCAGTGGTGTTACACTGAATGTAGGATTCGAACGTATGACCAGAGGCATATATCCTATCTACTAGGCTCCACCCCTCCCACACCTCAAATTAAAACTTGCATAGGGTGTAGAGTAAGAAAATGTGCGCATTAGCTGTCCCCATTTAAAAAAAAATTCTTTCATTATGTTTCTAGTATGACTACATGTAACTAAAATCTAATAATTTTGCGACATTCTGAGATTTGCCTTCATGTTAAAAATGAGCTTAAATCACATGGTAAGCCTCAGAAGAATCTCTGATCATATGATGGCAGAAGAATCTCTACTCTAAAATACTGACCAAGTCTGGTTATTTTGCAACTGGGTGTTCTTTAAATTCAGTAGATTTTAGCTGTTGTTTAATTAAAAAAAGCCCCATGTAAAAACAAATATAAAAACATTACATTACAGATGTCTAGATGAGTTTAGGTTTATTTATTTAGCACATACACAAAAGGTCACTCATTCTGCTATACAGACTCAGAACATAAAATAAATACTATAAGATAATGGTAGAGATAATAGAAATGAAATAATTGATAAACATTTTAAAATTGGAACAGAAGTGCAAATGTTTAAGAGAAGCCAGAGGAGAACAGTGCAGTTTATAGAACCTATACTGTTGGAAATTTTACATTGTGTGGTGCGTTCATGTGTGAATATAGGGGGCCAAATTACATTAAACCTTTTTAAATAAATATCTGAAAATCTTAGCACTTGAGATGCAGGTAAGGGTTTTTGATGGACTATTCTTAAAAAAACAAAACAAAACAAAAAAACTACAAAACAAAACAAAAGTCTTAACTTACCCGAAGTCAGTAGGCTGCTTTTATTTTGACAGCGTTGTGACGTCACTGACGTTCAGCAGGTTTATGGTCACATGACAGTCCGTCTCTGGACTCATGGCTGAGCAGCTGATGTTCAGGACATAAACACCGAAGAGCTTCTCCGCGGCAGACAAGGAACAGCAGACAGAGGGAAGTTTTTAAACACAACTTTCAGCTGTGGAGTGATTTTTCTGCAATCCTGGAAGACAACCGTCCCTCTGTAATGTAGTGGTATGTCCTGCAGTCTGGGCTTGCTTCAGATTTGTGTTTCATCCACCTTAAGTTGTGCTTTTACTCCCACTCTGCCCGGCTGTTTAAGGTGGAGCTGAATATTAGACTTTCATTTTCGTAGTAATGCGATTTAATGAAAATGCAGCCAGCCTTTCAATTAGTTCTGCTGTGTCATTAAATCAAGTTTGTGGACTGAATTCTGCTATAGCCAAGGTGGTGGTCCTCAGAACTATATTCAATTGATTCATGTGGGGTTTATTTCTGTTTCCACAACAAAAACCTTACATTTCTCTTTGTTCTCTTTGGACTGTCATGTCACAAGAAAGCCTGCTATAGAAGACTGAACATTCAGGCTGTCTCCATATCTCCTTGTTAATACTTTCTATCAGAAGTGGCTTCAAAAATTATTTTACTATCAGCTTTTAGACTAAACAGTTTAAAAATGCAAAGATATGAAAGTCTGCAGATGAACAATTTGATGCAAAGTAGATTCAATTCCTCTTGCACAAGTAGGATTAAAGTATATAAAAAATATTTAGAAATGATCTGATTTTCACTGAATTAACTGTGAGACATATTTCAGAATCAGAGAAACGGTTATGATCCTCGAGAAAACGGCTCACACAGAGACAAGAACAAATAAATTATAAAGAAAGACAAATAAAAAATGTGAGGTCTTCTCTTTTGTGGTGAAAGATTAGTTTTTGCCCTCCCATTCTTTTGATAAGTGCATATATTAATTATTTAATTATCATTCAAATGAATATAGGCAAGAAATGCCACTTTCACTGTCCTACCTGAACACCTGCCTGAACCTTGAGTCCAATACTGGGCTGTGGGGTTATCCAACTTGTAGAAACTGCTGAAACTGTGGGGGATTAACTGTGATTTCCATTAAGATTGTAAATGAGTGAGGGATGTATCATAAATATGAACATATACACAAATCTTTATGATTTGTTCAGAATGTGATTTAGGCCACAGGTGCATCCGTTGGTAACATCTAGAACAGTGTTTTCCGGTTTTGCATGTTTAAACATTGTTGCAAAGATTTTGTGCTCTCCAGGAACTGTAATAGCTAAACCTCTGAGTTATTTACTGTTTCCCTGCCTTCCTTTTTTATACAGATGAAGTACTCTTACTGCCTTTGCCAGTAATCTGTGCAATCTGAGCCCAAACCAGAAAGCGTGCCATCATGCACCCGTTTGGCCATGAGGAAGAAAGCTCCAGACAGGACCTCTTTGGTTTCTTCACGCTCTGTTTACAGCATGGAGAGTGGGAGCTGGCAGCTGCCTGTGTCCAGCAGCTTTGCCAGGCTGCTGGTGACATCCCACAGGACCCCAGTGACATCATCACCGCCATCATCACGCACCCTTACCCACTTGCGTAAGTAGGCTATGTGGAATTGTCCAAAATTTCAATACCAATGCATCAGTTTCTGGACAATTAGTGATAACTGTTCATTCTTATGGCACATACTGGTACCAGTAACCAATAATGTGTTCTTACTCATATTGTAATATCAGATACGCATATGCAGTTCATCATTTATTTTACATAGACATGACATAGCTGAAGCAGACCTGATAACTATGATCATGATTGCCTTATTTTATATAAAGGTGTTGCATTATTTGTGTTCAAAACCAGTACATAATGCTGTAGGGGCGTAAGGTCAAGTGAATTACTGAATATAACTTTTCCGCTGTTTGCTGTCGATGTGAGAGTGTTACATATTTATGTAGGAAAGTGACTGTTAGGCTATTTATTACTACATTTAAAGCAGCAAAGTGTTGACACACTGCTCAACACTAACAGATCTATGCTGATAAGGACACAGTCACACCTCAAGTGTGTCAGATATGAGTAAAAAAATTTTTTTCAATTGAACTGGCTGTTTAGTTTATTTTTTGCTTCTCTGGGTTTGTGTTTCACATGGGTCTGAAATGAGCTTGTGATCGTACGTGGCAGAAAGGTCTCAAAATGCAGCCTCAAAAGTCATCTACATCTGACAAACAGCAAATGTGTGTGATCTCCATCAGAATGTTATGACTTATCTATTATAACTTCACAGATCCAGCCCCAATTCAACTTACGTTTCTCTTCCTCCTTCCTATACCATTTCTCTTAAAATATTCTGAATACATGTATATTCTGGGAAAATGCTTGAAAAATATATTCTTTAATAATTTTGTGACTGCCTTTCTGATTGCCCAAATAGGAAGCAAATGAAAATCAATGGTGAACATATGTGTGCTTAATACACTCAAGTCTTGCAGGATATTTGCTGTTTCCTTTTATATAGTTTGAAGCTACTACTGAAGTAGGATAGCAATTACACAGCTAGGACAAGATCCATTGTTTACACTTCAAAGTCTGCATGTACTTTGGCCGCTGTTAATATATCTGGTTAAAGTCTGTGTGTGGGGAAACATTGTTAACATAGTTGCTTGTGTTGTGTCTTTGTAGGTGGGACACATTAGGAAGCCCTCACAGACTGGCCTGGTTCTGGCTGCAGGTCCTTGAGAAACATTCAAAGGACAAGGTAAAGTGTGCTGTGCTTATTAGCCATCAAAACATGTCTCTTGTGTGTGTTTTTGCATTCTGCTTATATATTTACCTATGTGATGCCACTGAATACCCCCCCCCTTCTCTCTCTCCTTCTCTCTCTCCTTCTCTCTCTTTCTTTTTCTCTCTTTTTCTCTTTCTGTCTCATTCTCTCTCTTTTTCTCCCCACCTGTTTTTTCTCTCTTTCTCTCTTACTCTTGCTGTCTCTCTCTTTTTCTCTCTCTCTGTCTTTCTGTTTCTCTCTCTCTCACTCTCTCTATCTCTGTCTCTCTCTCTCTCTCTCTCTCTCTCTCTCTCAGGTGTCATTGTCAGTCAGGAGAGAGTTGGCCTTTCTGCTGCTTTTGGAAGAGCTTGAGGTTGAAGTTCCTCTGACTGTGCTGAAGGTCGGTCTCTCACTTCTTCACAGCTTCTCACTCCTGTACCTGTAAATAGCATCAGTACTTTCCCAGTGTGTGAAAAGGGGATGCCTCAAATGTTCAGCTGCTAGAAATTTTCTTTTAACAAAGATTTTGATTGAAAAAGTTGCCAAGAGTTTCTTTTGTTAAATCATGTTAAGCAAGAATTTAACATGTTCAGATACAACAATTTGTACAAATACTATAGTTTTTACAAGCCATGTCCATTTATATATTTGATGAGTGTTTTTGGTTTGTTTGTTTTAGTTTTTTTTTTTTTTTTTACTCATTAGCATATCATCTCAGGTATGTCTTTTCTAGTATCTTCTCTTTTCCATCAGGAGCTACATCAGGCCTTCTTAGGCTCAGAGTCTGTTGATCAGAAGTACCCCTGCCCCCCTACACCCTCTTTGAGCGATGCTGCCTTGTCCTGTATCAGCTCCTTGCTGTCTGGGGGTAGCCCACGGCTGGCCCACGCCCTGCTAGGCTTCCTGAGGGGCCCTGGACTGCAGGATGTGTTTCTGTGGCAGCTTTTGGAGCACCTGGCAGTAGAGGGAAGAAGCGAGAGATGGGCAGATGAGATGTGTTCTGTTCTGGCTCTGCTGCCCCATGGGCCCGACAGCTCAGGAGCACGGCTGGAGCCACTGTGGGAGAGGCTGCAGGGGGCCTGCGATGGACCCCTGACCGAGGAGAGGGTTCTGGGGTGCCTTCTGCGACCACATGACCAAACACTGCTCACACTTTACTGCTCCTCTGCACTCAGACTGCTTCGGGAGAGGCTGCTCCAAGAGGCACCACATGGTAAGATACACAGAAAAAAAAGACTATATCCACCCGCAAACAAAGTCTGAGACTAGCCACTATTTCAGAGGGAATTCTGCTGGTTAAAATTGCTGCATACATTTATAAAAGTTATTTGTGAAAATAATGGTTTAAAAATTTTGTAAAATGTTCTTAGGTTTTATCATTTGTTCACCAGTCCATACAGCAAATCTAAGCTGAAAATAATTTTACCCCGGAATTGAAAATACAGGTGTATTCTTCAGTGTTTATGTACTGTTTTCTTAAGTTCATTCTCCAGGCCTACTTTGGAAACCAAGGTGAAAAGACGTCATTTTAGGTGTCTGGTTTTGTGGTTTCTGCTTCTTCAACCTATAGAGTTTTAGTGCAGCCCATTCGATCTGACAATAATAAGTGGTGTTGCATCCTGGGCTGGTTTTTGAACAAGGCAAAATACAGGCCCAGAGCCAGTTAGTATAGAGGCTATATACATATATCAGTCTGAAGTGCAAGGTAACTAAAAATAGATTGGGGAGTGATTTGGGGGGTGGACCGGAGGCATATTGGGGGGGTGTAGGTGGGGAGTGTAGAATTTAAGTTGTTTAACAAGCATTAACGTATAACATATAGCCCTAATGGAGATTGACTCCATTCTGATATTTACTGATACTCTGAGCTATTTGTCCAGCCTTGCATAAGTTTAGAGTTTAACATTTCTAACTAAAGGAAACACTGGCATAACAGTTGCCATAAGCCTCTTTCTGAGGGTTTGTGGCTATGCCGTACAGCTTGTTTTTTGGGGAAGCGAGAGAAGGTGATCATTCTGCAAGCTGCACTTTGTCTGCACATCACACTTCTGCTCATGTGGTCATTGGTGACTCACAGACAATGAAAATTTTTTCATGAATTTACCATACTTTTTCGCCGTATAAGACGCTCCGGAATACAAGACACACCCAATTATAAAGGAGGAAAATATAGAAAAAGAGTGTCCCAAAACTTTTGTCCACTCTAGATACATTTCATTTACATTAGAGGCCAGATCGGGCCCAAAAAATGAAAACCAGCATGACCCAAACCCGTGCACTTGTGTCCGAAACCAGCCCGGCCCGACAAATTGACTGTAATTATTTAAATTTTATAC
>JBBMFX010000141.1:18238436-18252675 GCA_037832545.1 Rhabdalestes septentrionalis | reverse complement strand
CAACATGTAAGTTTAATGCACAACATAATTTTTTTAAACACATTTATCTATAAATGAAGAAAAAAAAGACCCCTCTAAATTTGTTAAGCTGTTTTTACAAATGGCACCCCATAGACTTGGGACTAAAGAATTGAGACTTGACTTGCCACTCAGAGACATAAGACTTGATTTGGACTCAAGCAGAAAAGATTTGAGACCTGACTTGGGCTTTGTAAAAATGACTTGGGAACATCTCTTGCAACAGTGCGACAAAACATTACCTGTCCTTTTATTAACTGCACAAGTAGTGGTGGTCATTAGCCGCGAGCTAACTGGGTTAGGGTGTCATGGGTCTGTAACTCCACCACTTTAGGGAACATATTTTGTTACAGGGCTTTTCCCTGCATTCTGGGTGGCTTATATTTCACTAAAACCTGTCTATGTACATATTATAGATCATTATAATTTGAATATTTAAAAAATAGAAAATACATGAAGAGAAATATCACATGAGATTTATATTTCAAATATGACAAAATTGTATTGCTACAGTTTTCTGCCATGCACAGAGTGGATAGTCAAGCAAACTGAATTGTCATAAATACATTATTTTATATTTATTACATTTAAAAATTCTTATTGCTTTTATTATTATAGCATTAGGAATTAATAATTAGGGAAGGATTCTCAATCAGCACCATGATGTAAAATTGTGGTCATAGTATATACAGTATTCTGGCAGCAACCCCTCAACATTGTGTCTCACCAGGTTAAACATGTTTGCTTTGCATTGTCCCCACCTGATGACAGTGATGATCTAGTATGATGCGATTCCATGTTAGACTCTCGATTAATGTGGGTTGATGTTATTCAGTCTGGTTCTATGTGCCCCTTCTGACCTTTGAGCACCTGCCCCTTCAGACTTATCTGCACGGCTCTGTTCACCACACTGTTTATGCAACACATTGTTTGTTACGGTTTACCACTGTAGATGCTCTTTAGTTTGAATGGTGTTGATGATAAATAGTTACCTCAGATTAGTTGCCTCAGATTGGTTTGAAAATACATTTCAAGGTTGTTTCTCTTTCTGGAATTGTGATTTCTGTCTGTTTTGCATTTAAAGCACTATGTAGTGCTTCATTTTCTGAATGAAAAGAAGACATTGAATTGGACCCTTATCGCCCACTGTGTCTCATTTGGCATATGGCTCTGATTCCTTCAATTATAAACTGATAACCATCAATTATTATGTGCGTTTATAGGAATCGGGAGGACAGAGTGCCGTTGTTTGTATTTCATCACTGAGATTCAGGGATGTGGCAATGTCTGGTGATGTGCGAAGTTTCTCAGAAGTGTTTGGTGGTCAAAACAAGGAAGTTTTAGTTTGATGAAACACCTTAGTGATTCAGTTGAGTTATTGACATAGAAAATGAGTGGAATTTACTGTAAAATGTTCTCATTCATAAATGAGAGACATGGGTTTTGGATTGTCTGATTGTAATTTGGAGCATCCTACTCTTTTAATGTGGTCATACTCGTAATGTGATTATAAGTGATCATATATGTTTATACAGTTTAAAGCAGACCATAAAAGCCTGGTTTGGTGGTTGCGTGTTATCATTTGACCGGAAGCATACACAGTGCCGTATGCCAGAAGTGTGTGTGTGTGTGTGCACGCGTACATGCTTGTGTGTGTTTAACTATGTATTATTTGCGTTTGTTTAATTTATAAGGCTTAAAACGGACCGTAGGAAAAGCCCCCCCTGACTACTGTGCTTTGTGTGTGTTTAGACTCAGTTGCAGGCCCAGCGAACCATGCTAATCCAGGGCACGGAATCTCTGAACAACGCCTCACAAAGCATTGAGCGCAGCCAGCGCATCGCAGCTGAGACCGACCAGATTGGCACTGACGTCATCGAGGAGCTGGGCGAGCAGAGAGAGCAGCTTGACCGAACCAGAGACAGGGTGAGAATTGTTTTTAGAAATCTATGCAAACAGGTGTTGACAATTTCTCTGCTCTAGTACTCTAATGAGTACATACATGAATTAACTGGTGGGGCGTGGTACACAATACGAAGTCACAAATTAGGTATGCATTTGCGCTGTGAGGACTGAAAACCGCGCATTTGCACACCAGTCATGTCAACCCCAGTTAGTCAAGTTCAGTCCTACCAACTGACTCAGACTCTGATCACATGATACCACCAATACTAAGAGGATGGGGCCTCCCTTGAGTCACTTTACGCGTCTCTACATGTTACAATATCATTAGGCAGCTCAACATGCTTGGAGGAGAGTTCTGTTACCACCAGTTCTGTTACGTCAGCTGACAGATGCTCGCAAGCATCAGAGAGAGGGAAAGCTATTCTACTCTACTTGTAGTCTGTCCATAGATATGTGTGGCATCACAGGGAACTGAAACTGTAGTCTTTCTCTTTTGATTTCTCTTCAATAAGGCAAATTAATATTGTTAATAATAAAAACACAACTATAATAATAAAGATAAATAATAACAATAATTGTAATGCTAATAATAATAATAGAATTATTTATTATTATTATTAGTTGTAGTAGTGTTATTTGATAGATTGACGAGTGGCTAGACAGACAGACAGGATAGCTAGATGTGTAAATAGACAGTGATGTTTAGACATAGGAGGTTGGGTAAGGAGAGAGTTGTTGGTTGTAGGAGGTCATCAGACCCGAGTTAATCTGAGATTTATGTTTAGCATGTTCCAGGGCAAGAAGAGCACGTCATTAATCTGCTTTCTCTCTCCTCTCTCTCAGCTGGTGAACACTGGGGAGAACCTGAGTCGCAGCAGGAAGATCCTGAGAGCCATGTCCCGACGGTGAGCCGCTCTGTAGTCACGTACCCTAATGCGACACCAGCTGTGTGTGTGTCTGTGTCATTGTGGGACCAAGTATCAATGTATCTGTATATTTATCAAATGTCCATTAATGATAAACTAATTGGTTAACAGCTGATTTAATTTGAAAAATTCTGCATCACTCTGCAACAGAAAAGTGATCCCCCTTTAGAGGTCAGTCTTGTACAGTAAAAGTAGGCTTGTTGACTAAATTGCATGTTAAATAAAAAATTGCTATTGGACTCCTGGTGCTTGCTGCGTTTACAAGGTTTAATTGAAAAATTAAAGTTCTGCACACAGTTGTGTGAAAATGTCTTAGGCTTCTGTGCAAACTGTTATAAGACATTTATCTGAGCAATAAGAGAATTTCTGCCAGCAAATTAACCTTGAAATAGATGCGAATACACAAGAAAGCATTCAATAAAATCAAGATGTGTTTTGTTTGTAAAAAGACTTTTGTGATCTGGTTAGAAGAACATGTGTTCCGTTCCAGATTTCACCTTGATTCCTCCAGCCATTGCATATTTTTGCATGTTTTCAGCAGTTCCTGATATAATTAATAATCAAATGAGCCAAGACATGTTTCTCAGGTATTTGGTGAGAACCCTAATGTAACACCTGGCCTCCATGTAGAGAGAGATCTGGGAATGATTAGCCAAGCATGTAAACACACATAAAATGACTTTGACTTTGTTTGTCTCACCAGATTGATGACCAATAAGCTGCTGCTGGGTGTCATCATCATTATGGAGTTAGCCATACTGGGAGCTGTGGTCTACCTCAAGTTCTTCAGACATTAGACACCACGGGAGAGATTGGACGTCCATCACTGAGATATTCTCTCTCTTTCTCCCTCTCTCCCTCTCTCCCTTTATCTCAATATCTCTGTCTCGTTCTCGTCCCCCCTAGCCTTTGGACCTGTTTGAGTTGGCCTTTAATGACCTTGAATCATGGTCTGGTAATAGGACAGTGAAAAGCCCTGAGATGTTGGTGTGCCCATGTGGTGGTGTGAGGGACTGCACACTGATTTTAAACGTTTTACTGCCTCAATTGGTATGAAGATGAGCGGGCGTTCCTTTTTCCTCAAGGCATCACCACAGACTCTGGATGGGTTCAAACAAGCTATGTGTACTGGGATTTTGTTACAGTCTACCAGATTATGTGCCTCATTGAGGAAGAAGATGCACTTGTTGTGCCAACACACAACCATTTGCACACTGGTTTGATTTTCTGTTGCTTGTAAGAGACTGTGAAACAAGGAAAGGATGTGGAATGAATGGACTTCACATAAATGTTCTGACTATTTGTACATAACTAATTTAATAACATAGCTCGTGGGACAATGGAACTGACCTTCGTTTAAGTGATTTAAAAAAAATATTTAACAGAAACTTTGTATTTGCCTCTCAGGGCAATGTGAATGTAGTATTAAAGGGGCCATACCTTAGTATTCTTGTGTTCTGTTTTATCCTGAGACTCACAAAAGATTTGTGTGCATGAAAAAAGGTCCTCTTTCATCTATGCCTGAAATCATCTATGTACCTATCCTTATTCCTTTGAATTAACAGGCTGTTTCTGTTACTGTGCCTCTGATTGGGGTTTTCCACTGCCTCGTACCAGCTCGGTTCTACCCTGTTCAGTTTGGTTTTGGACCTACAATTTTCCACTCAATTAAAATATTGCCTTCATTGTTGCTATAGCAACCAAACAAAGTTCAAGTGGAGCGCTGGTGAGGTAAACGCCCATCTCGCGCCGTTTCGACCATACAGCCTTCCGTTCTGCCGTCATTAATATGTTTCAAGATGCTAACACCAGAGATGTTCGTCATTTTGATCAAGTCCAAGTCAAGTCACAAGTCTTTGTTTGTGCGACTTAATTGCGACTCAAGTCCCCATCTCTGGCTAACACTCCCTGTCCGAGCGCGGAACTTTAAAAATGTGCGGCCGTGTACCTGGCACTGGGTAACAGATATTAATTTTGGAAAAGCAAAAAAAATTAGTAGAGTTGAACCAAACCAAGCTGGTACAAATCAATGGAGATGCTTTTGGATTGGCTGCCCTGTGTTGTATGTCTCATTAAAATAATGCTCAATTTCACTTCAGTGTGAGTGATCAGAGCTGAACTGTTATAGTTTGAATCAACATAATGCATGTTTATGTTATCACTTTTCAGAACAACTACTTTTAATGGTTAGTTTTTATGTAAATGCTACAGAGTTTGAAAGGTACATTTTTAAAACATAACTTTTACATGCTACTTAAAACTCGTTATAAAAGCATGTAAAAAGAGGCGCTATAAACAAAGCTGTTTTTTTAGAGATAAGTCACCCTGAGTTACCCAAGAGAAGCAGATCAACACATATATAATAGGTTACATAAGGTCTGGGGTGGTGGGTGGAGCGTGCGTGTGGGCTTGTGTGTGTATACACATGTTTTGACAGATCGGGAGACTTTGACATGGATAGGGGCGGAGTGTGAGAAACACCTGTTGTGGAATTGCGATCCATATCAGCTGCCTCTGGCCGATAGTAACCCACTGACCCACCGACTTGTATATACCATCATTCAAGGTCAGAGTCAATCCTGAAGCCTAAAACGTTGCTACCTTAATAACACGATATATTAAATAATACTATAGTGATATTTTGAGTGAGGTTTTCTGATACTGGAAAGCAATCTTAAACTTTGGAATGGTGGCGTGTAAAACACAATTATTACTACTACTACTATTGTTGATAATAATGATTATTTGTTTGTTTGTTGGTACCAGCAATAATAGTAGTTGTAATTAGGGATGTCCCGATCAGGTTTTTTTGCCCTTGAGTCCGACTCTGGGTAATTTGATTTTGAGTATCTGCCGATACCAAGTCCCGATCCGATACTTCTATATACTATACTAAATTGAATGGCAGGTCACTCATCGTGATCATTTGTGCTATCTTGGCTGTGATGTCCTGCGCCTTCGTGCTGTCCACGTACGTCCATATATATATATATATACACACACACATATATATATATATATACACACACATACAGTATATATACACATATATACATACACACACATATATATACATAAATATACATACACATATATACATACACACACGTATACCCGAGTCCTGATCGGTAGGTAACGTCCGATGCTGACCGAGTCTGAAAACATGTGATTGGGGCTGATTTCCGATCACGTGATCGGATCTGGACATCCCTAGTAATAATGGTGTTGTTTTATATGCCACCAGTCCAAATTCTTTACCCAGCATCAGAGACAAAAATTGGATAAAATATGTTCAATGGAACAAAATAATAAAAATTAAAGGAGAACAAACAAGGTTTAATCTTATTAATACATGACTTTGTCTTTTCCATTATGCTCCGAGTTTCATACAGTAGAATTTATTCAAGATATTCGTATAATAATGACTGTCAATTAAAAAATGATAATCAACTCCTGTCAGTGATTCAGAGCCTTATTCCCATATTTAGTTTTCCAGCTGTCTCAAGGTCTTCAGGTCAGGAACTGTAGTCCAGCAGTCCTCCGACCCCCAGATGATCCACTATTTTCCTAGCTGTAGTCCAACTGCACGGCACAATTTGGTGTTTCGTGATTATTCCCAGCAGATTATTCCTTCAATTATTTCTTAATAACCTTGGCCAAAAGTACAAATTGTCCACAAAAATGTCTGTTTTTCCCCCTGTTGATCAGGCTTGACCTCTGTACCACATACAGAGTTACGTGCCACATGATCATCCACAATTTTCCACAACCCCCCATTAACACTTGATCAACCATATCTATAAATAATTTGTAATGCAAAAGATACATTAAAGCGGCCATAAAACTTCTCTATCACATATCCCAAAAATACCCGAAACACTCGTTTTTTTTCATGAAACATACTACTTTCCTCTATACTGAACATATAATCATCTACTGTTGGACCAGCCGGACCAACCATTAAACTCCAACCAAATGTTTTACTGTTGCATTTTGGCAGATGATCACAACAATGTTATGTTTGAAATTGTTTATTAAATCTGTATATATTGTAAAAATGTTTTGCAGTAAAAAAAAACTTTTTCATTCAGTGATAATGTAAAAAATATGTGGTAATTTGCTTTGATGCACTTCCTTTGCTTATATTACTATTTATGGTTTAGAAATAAAACGTGGAGAATTGTTCTCTTATATATAGAAGAATGACTCTAAACACATAAGAGACAGAAAAAAAACTGCACTGGTAATGTAGAAACAGGCCAGTTCTGACAGAAAAGCAATGGAATGTCATATTTTGTGTGTGTAACTATAGTTCTTCAGCACAGTTGGATTAGATGACAACTTTTTATTATAGTGACTTTATGGATGGTAACATCTTTCAGGGCCAGATGAGATGAGAATGTTAACGGATGCAGTCGCTGTTAGGTGCTGAATCAAGGACAGCAGGAGCTGACTACAGATTAACAGTTTATTTACCAACATTTTTCAAACAGAACAACATGGAAAATGTACTAATAATAGTTCATAGATAAAAATGAGAATTCTGGACATTCTGGTACATAATGTAGGTTTTAGAAGAAAGGAAGTTGGTTGTACTTTTAAAGTACAGTTACAAACATTGCTCTTTTAGTAAGGAAAAGGTATCTATTTAAAAGGATCATTCTACAGCTACGTTCAAGTAAAAATCACCCAAGTAGAATCTACAGTTATAAAACAAAACAAACAATGCTAAATTAAATACATTCAAACCATGTCTGGTCCAAAAGTGCAAACATGTCTCACAGAAAACAAAACTCAGTCAACTGGGTTGCAGCAGATAAAAACAAAGCACACGCATAAAAATATACCTCCTCCCACTTAGAGGCACCCACTCATTAAACACATGTATTAGATATCTGCACAGAATCCATATTTCTCGAGGGGTTAGTGGCCATGTACCAAAAGTCATTCTAAATTGGCGATCTCATGCATTAGCATCCCCAAATTCAAACAATGCTGTAATACAGATACTAACTGCAGGAAGTGAGTATATTAACTAACCACAGTTCACTGCACATCTAATAGGAACAATGCTGAGGTTGCAGCTAGAGACAGCGTGCCAACAGAAAAAGTAGAAAAATTGTGGATTTTCTCTCAATCTAAGCAGTGAAATGTGTCATTGCACAAACATACAAAAATTACCTTATGGCATAATAGCATCTGTAGCACCAGAACAACACTATTGCAGTATCAGGGATTCTGGAGGTGGTGCAGGGGTTATCGGCTGGTGCAAGTTTATGCCATTCCTTTCAGATTCATGCTATAAATCTAGTCTGTCACTTTTTTGTTTTTAAAGAGGGTAGCGCTTTCCCTCTCTCTGGGGATTTGTACCTCACTCAATCAGCCTGCTGCATGGTTTACTGTCCATAACCTTCCCTCCTGTACGTCAGTTTTGTGCAAATTACTTTTTGTGTTATTTAAGTTTGGAATGCCAAGTTATTCTTACACCCATCCCCACCTCCCATCCCACCCCCTGAAAGTCTTTGAGTGACAGGCCATCGTTCTACAGTCTGAGTTGTTCTGTGTCCTGTTTTGGCGCAGGAATTTCCTGCACAGGGACATGTGCACCCTCCCGCGTTTGACCAAGAGACGAGGCAATAACGTCCACTGCTAGGCTAGCTGTAGACTCCACTGCCTCAGAACTCCCTCCAACCACAGGGTTCACTTCAACAAGGTCCATTGCTGACAGCAGCCCTGTCATTGACAGGAAATTTACAGGATTCAATTTCTATATATTTATACACACACACAAACACACAAATTCTATATATTATATAATAGTTAGGAATTTGTTGCAACAAAATAAAAAAAAACCACTCGATATTTTGAAAGCTAATATATTTCCTTCTTCAAACTGAATATGTAGTATGCAATGACTTGGTTTATATCTCTAGAAAGAATGACACACCTATCCAGATACTAACCTGTGTTATGGATCTCCTCTGTGATGTAGATGCCTTCTCTGTAGGTCAGTCCCCCATTTACTGGAGTTCCAGTTGCAGGGGCCAGAGCTGGATCGAATGCATCAATGTCAAAACTCAGGTGGATGGGACGTTGTTTCCTGTGAGAGGTAATTAAAGAGAAATGTTTACCATCACTGATTCTCATAAGGAAAATTCAAATAAGCTCCATAACCCAAGCCGGCAATGACCTTGTCTAGAGAGCTGTGATAGACAGCTTTATGGGTTTAAATCTAATTAGTATAATGTTTTTTTTTTTTTCATTTGGTAATTCAAAGTTCTGTTTTGCAGTCATAGTTGGTTGCTTGTGTAATTGTTACCTTGCCAGGAGATGATCCAGTGTAACTTCCATAACTCTCTGAATTCCAAGTCTGTCAATGTCTCTCATGGAGAAGTACTGTATTCCCAGGGTTTTCAGAATTACACTGAAAGAGAAAAGGAAAGAGATGCCATTATCTGTTGGATCTTCCTGAACACAATGTAAATTACTGTATCTAACAGGCAAAACACAACAGAAGTAACATCAAAGGGATAAAGAAGTGTCCCATTTTTCCCCACTGAGAGAGAGCATGGCCTACTTACTGCTCGCCTGGGTCCACATCTCTCAGGCCGATGTAGACCAGATCTTTTGCGTTTAGAAAAGGCTTCATCCAGGAGAAACCAGGAACATCTGGCATCTACAGCCAAAAACAAAAATTAGATAAGATGATGGCAAAACATATAAAGTTCTTTCACTTTCCCCAAAAATAGATCAGTATGTTTAGTGCCTAAAAGTTGCTTCTTTTGAGTTTAACAGGAACTACCAGGCTAATGTAGGTAAGTACTGGTAGTCAAAATTTGCAGTGTACATTGTCTACGGTTAGTAACACACCAGCATGATTCATTGGGTTTCAAGTAATTGTTAACTTGTATAAAATTAAGAACCAAACTTTTCAAATACAGGAAAAAACCAAGTCTCATTCATAGAAGACTGAACCTTTTAAATTTCCTTTTGTTTCTAGCTGACTGAAAGGTTCCATTTAAGACAGTTTGGTCAACAAAACAGACAAAAGACACTGGCCAATCTAAATTATCTCATAGTCAACAGAGTCTAAATCCTTGATATAGAAAATGAAGACAGGCTTGTGGTGTTCAAATGGCAAGAATATTTGAATGCTGAGATAAAATGCATCATAGCGATTATGTAACATCGGGCCTAATCTTAGATTGAAGATTTGCAGCTGGCTCACCTTGTCTTGCAACTCTTTGAGCATGAATGCCACAGACTGGCCATGTAGGTTTCCAGAAGGGGAGGTCAAAGGGGTGTTGATGTCAGCATGGGCATCCACCCAGATCAGACAAAGGTCTGGACACTGCTGGGCGTGCCCTTCCACTGAGCCAATAGCCAAGCTGTGAGGGTGAAACCAGCACATCAGCAATCAGATCCATTCCTGAGATCCCTTTGTTATGTAATACTTTGCTTAGATCTAGACTGAGCAGCAAAGCTGCACTGCAAGTTTGGATTAGCCCAACAAAAGCAACGTCATGGTATCCATTTCATGTCAACACACTTCAGAGAATCTTTTCAGTTAGCAATTTAAACCAGAATTAGACCTTGAAAAACAGTGCCAAACAGCGAGCCAATTCAGGCAGTTCAGCTAAAAGTGTTCTACATGTTCTAAAACTAACTAAATTTAAAACCTATGGAAGTAATTAATGGTCAATAATATACCTGTGGTCTCCTCCAAGCATGACTGAGGTGTGTCCTGCTCCCACGGCCTGGCTTACGGCCCCAGACACCAGCTGAGTGGCCCGTCCAACTGTGCGTGGGTAGGAAATATGCATGAAGTGGTCATCTTTCTCCAGGTGCTGGAAGCTCAGGTCTCCGAAATCATGAACGGGGTATTCTGGGGAAGCAAATAAAGTAATTTATTGAGTGAGTGCTGTGATCGTATTGGCCTTGCAAAAAAGCAAGCAATAAAAAAAAAAACATCCTATAGATAACGTCCCATGTAGCTTATCACCGGAGACTTTGAGCTATATAAAAATAAACACCCGCCCCCTCCATGCCGTCGAGGTCTGACCAAGCACACACACCCCCACCACTCCTACTGGGTGGGAAGCAAAGCAAAGGCAGGTGTTATTACATCTTATGTTTGGAGGATGCCTGACAGAGCAGTTTATACCTGCCCCAATTTCCATGGTTCAGGTTTCTTAGGGGCCCCAGCAGACACCCAGTATGCTTATCACTGTGGAAGAAATGCCAAAGGAAACTGGGTTACTGTGGGTAAGACCCCCATAGGGTGGAAAAGGAATGAGGTAAACAAAATGAGGGACCCATGTTAGCATATGTGTGAGAGTTGTGGTGGGGTCAAGGGTTTCTAAGTGTCTGTGGCTGTGCTGGATGGATCTTACTGAGTTGTAGTATTGGAGAGGGGCCCACATGCCTGCTGAGTATTAATGCAATAAGACATGTCCTTGGATCTGTTTTTGGATGGTGGGACATGTCTGGCACGTGGAACGGCATTCAACAGGACTTCATCCAAAATGTTTCCCTCAAAGCACCTTTTACTCAAAGATGGGTGGGAGGTGGGTGGTACAGGTGGGCTGGCTGGTTTTGTGTTACCAGTCTGATCTTTGTCCAGAGGTGCCCCCTCCAACTTAGTTGCATCAAGACAGGAATAGACTCAAACGTCATTGCCCTTTTAAAGCCATCAAACCGAGTGGGCTGCAAATGCAGACCACACATGTTTCAGAATCAGCAATTTAAGCCCCTACTGGAAGGGGACAAGGGGAGATTTATTTATTTTCTGCTCTGTATACATTGCTATATTTCATATGCAAATGTTTTGGCACTGCTATTCAAATAACATGTTAATTTCCTAAGAATAAGAATCCATCCGGTGTTTCTGAACCCCCAACAAACTATATAATATATTAAAACCCCACTGGTGAGACAGGCCTGTACTGTTTTTCTACCAAATATGCTTGTTGGTTCACAAACATACCATTAATTACTAAACTATCCACACATGTCTGAGATTTAACTGAATAAGTTATGCTTAGACTATTTATTTATATTCCAGCCATATGCAAGGTCACTGTGACTTAGACCAGTATTTTGATGTAAACATCAGAAAGGAAATGACAGCAGATGTTACACAGCTTCTGGGAACACAGAACTTGGAGACTATTGCATTCATCCTGTATGGGGACACTTTAGAGAAATTCTTCATTCTGATTACAGCAACATCTTTTCGACAGCAGTGTTCCACAGGGCTGTTCCAACATGTCTAAATACTGCAACCACAGTGACGTGAAATAATACGTCAACATCACAAACTGTATGAAATTACATATGATTTGGATAATTGGAGCCTTCTGCAAGGACACTGCTAACATCCTGATCATATTTGGTCAAAGTGGTTTAAAGCCTCCTCATAGGTTTACAGGCCTAGCAAGAAGACTCTTCCTTGCATCAGTTTCTTCATGGTGCTCGAAGCCTGGCATGTTGCAGGTTTCATTTTAAAATGCCTTCTACTTAAAAATTACAGTTAAAGAAATCACATGGAAACTGGGATCAGTTCATATGCAAACACAAACAATTTTGCATGATAAGAAAAATGCAACAGAAACTGCATATAACTGCATAGTTATACTTTGAATAAACAACTAATATCTATTATCTTCCCATCTGATTCCTCTTCCTTTGATGGTGAAATTTTGGAAAAATACGAAACACAACCTGTGTTGTACACATTTGAACATTCGAAATTTACATTAAATGGACAGACATCCTAAGTAGCCAAAAACAAATTGTAGTAAGACAAACTCTTGCAAGCCATATGCTTTGGACATCATGAACTGAGGGAAATTTAATGTGGCCTACACAGACATGGACATTAATGTCTTACCAGGCCTAGACTAGGCTATCCATCTGTGTTAAGTATTAAACAGGGTATCGGGCAGATACCAAAAATATATCACATTTACATTCAATGGAAAAAAAGACCTTGGTCTTAAGATAGCCTGTCCTATCCTATTACATGGTGAACATGAGGTTGCATAACATCCCGGGACACTATGCAATGTTTATCACTTTAACAGCTGACATCCACAGTGACTTGCACATTCCTGGCATGAAGCAGGAAAATGCTATGGTTTCATTTACATCCATGCCTTTTGGTAGATTACAGTTACAGTGCGACTACAAACACTACCCAGCATTTTTACAGAGCCCCTTTCATTTATAAACTATTTTGAAAGAGTTGGACTGGAAATGTATGGATAAAATTATCTTCTTTTTCAAGTTTCTCAGCATCATCTGACATATGCAGTTCTACCTTCAGCCCTTCCTGCTAATTCTAGACGACAGATATTTCTGATGGCATCAACGCCCACCCTTAGCCCCCCAATTCTAGACCACTGGCCAAAGCTAATCTTAAATACATAAGTCTTCATACTTTTATGTTTAGTCCTTTAAGATATTATACAAACACTAAATATCCTAAAAGCTTAACAGTAAAAGCACTTAAGCTGGGCTTTTAGAATGCTGTGTAGTCCAGAAATAGGCTTAGTCTCTATCCAATACTTAAAGTTTAACTGAAAATCTGGCAGTAAATGAACACTGAATAAAGGCAACATAAACCCTGAAGCCAAAATTAGTAGTTAAATTGGCCAACCTAGATAATTAATTTAAGGAAGGTTTAAAATAACATGTTTACAGTAGAAAAACGATATTACTCAGAGGTTACAGTAAAATTAAAGCTCATAAACAGAGCCCGTCAGATCCATATTCATTACTTTTTTATATTGCTGTAAAGTTACGTAAGCCGAGCACAGGCAGTGGCGCGTGTGAGAGAAGGGAGGGCTGTGACGCAGACACAGGCGCGTGCATCCGGCCATTAGAATCTCCTTGTGCACCCGGCTATTAGAATGCCCGCGCGCGTTCTAATCGAACGACTTTAATGTGTCGAATGTTTTTAAACGAACTACATTAACGGTAGTTAGTTCTAGAACGAACATGTGAGGGGAAATTGACCAATCGGAAACCTTTCATGTCCTCCACGTGACCCTCAAAGCACTGGATGTTGTAACTGGCGCTCGGGCTTCCATCACTCGGCTCCAAAATAAGGCAGTTGGGAGAAAATACTCACCAAGATTATTTAGTCTTTCCATCAGACCTGCCGCCCTGATGACTTTCGGTCCGTGCTCCACTCCTCTCCTTTTCTAAAGCAAAAATAAAAACAGAAATGTAAAGTGGCATTTGGCAGACACCCTTATCCAGGGCAACACACAATCATTAGTTACAGGGACAGCCCCCCTGGATCAAGTGTCTTGCTCAAAGATACAATTGTAAAAAGTGGGGCCTGAAACTGCAACTTGGTGGTCATCGGTTAACAATATCTACCA
>JBBMFX010000141.1:18203892-18218893 GCA_037832545.1 Rhabdalestes septentrionalis | reverse complement strand
AAAGAGAGAGAGAGAGAGAGAGAGAAAGAGAGAGAGAGAGAGAGAGAGAGAGAGAGAGAGAGAGAGAGAGAGAGAGAAATAGAAGGGCACCAGCTTGAAAGACCCAATCTCAGGTCCCTCAGGCAGTGCTGGGGTAAGTCAAGGACGCTCAGTAACAGGACTACACACAAACACCCACAGACAAAGTTTGTTTTTAGACATTATCAGAACATAGGAACATACATATGACAATTATTCATATTTGTGTATGCATATATGGGTGTGGAAAAATATGCCATATATATAATTTTGTAGCGGAGTTGAGTTGGGGAGGGCTTCTCCCAGCATGCATTGCTCCCGCCACGAACTGTTGTTGTTGTTCTGTGTGTGTTATTTGGGGTTCTTTTGTGTGGTTGGGGGGATAAATGTGTAGTTGTGTTCATTTAGAGTGTTTATGTGTGTTTTGGGGTTGTTTTGGGGTTGTTTTATTGTGCACAGACTAACATGAGTGTGAGACACGGTAGCTCTGTGTACGTGGGGTTGGTTTTCTAAATTCGGTGAGTGAGTGGTGACTCATGTGAAGTGAACCCGTTCCATGCTCCTGCTGTTTTAAACTCAGTTAAGACTGTTGAGTTCACTCCCTTTTGAGTTCATCTGCACTTGCGAGTGTTCCTTGACTCCCTTAACAAGCCCAGCCCAACATCGTTACAATATTTATTTGTTCTGTATGTAGTCATACTAGGTTGCACATGTTAATATATTTACTGTATACATTTATATGACTTATATAATATGTATTGATACCTACACAGTAATCTTAATAATAAACTTAATATTCTGAAGAACCTAAAAGCGTATAGTGTTGCGCTTTTAGTTTTGGATTGTATTGGTTTATTTTACCCTAGATTTACTGCAAGTCTTGGACCTGGCTGGAAACCAGGAAATGTACAAAAACGAATACTCATACACACACCCATACACATACACACACAAACAATAAGACAAATGCTTGGATGGTCCATCACAAAGCTGAATCAAGAATAGCATTTTCTTCTGCACAAACCTCAGTTTGGTCAAAGGGCTATACTATAGAGCCTATGTGCTCCACACAGCACTTTCAGCTCTGCACACTTTAACGTACTGTGCTTTCACTGCATTTTAAATTTTAAACAACATCTGATCTGTAGCTTGACTCCCAGAACTGTGTAATAATCTGCTGATGTCTCAAACAAACCAAACTCAGGAATAACTTTAACGTCCTCACACAAATATATCACTTCTTGGAGTGCCCGGCTGAGTTCCACAACTTGAACCCAAGTTCAGTCAAACTTCCAAAACTAGAAATAGGCTGTAGTTTTATATTCCTCACCTCTGACTCATAGCTTCATGGAAGTAAGTCAGAAATGCAGCCTCGAACCTGTCGATACAGGATGTAAATCAAATGTGAATGTAGGTCTGAATTGTTATGTAACTAATTATTATTATATAAATAATTGAGCTCCAAAGTGGTACAGCTGTCTAAGTTGACTCACTGGGAGACTGTTAGTCCAATCCCTGGTGGTGCTGCAGCCGCTTATGGATGGGAATCTATAAGAACACAATATATGGTACTGGGCAAATGTCTTGCGCCTGCAAAAATAATGTTTATGAACTTTTTAGATGAGTTTTTCCACATTAATCTACATTAACATAGAAAACTGAAAATTAATAATAACACACTAAAATAACATTATAGAGATCAGGCCTGGATTGTGTTTGGCTGTTTTTGCAGGGCCCTGCAGCACAAAGCCGGTCATGACTAGTCCCCAGGAAAAATAATTTTGAGAAACACTGCTGTATGGGTTTCCTTTACATTTTTTAAGGGCTATGTATTGTGTTTTGGGTGCATATTGGGAGCCTATCTAGGGCTAAGACCACTAAAATTGTAATTTATATTACCGTAAATTCTGGACTACAGAGTGCACCTGATTAAAATTTTAGAAAGAAAATCAATATTGTACTTGTACAAGCCGCAGCGGATTATAAGCCGCATGTGTCTATTGTGCATATCAGTAACACACAAATTATGTTGCTTATGCTTTTTTACTGAACAGTGCACGAACAACATTCCATCTCCTAACGAAAATATACAAAGGATATATACTGCAGCCTATCAGGAAAAATCCTTAATCGCCATCTTCATCTGACTCACTCGGGCTCGCCCTGGGAATACGAGCCGTCCAGGAGTTTGAGCCTAAACACTCGTCACAGATGCGGCCAAGATGTGCATAAAACATATCAACCCGAAACAAGCCTATAAAATGTGCCTCCTCAAAGGTCCGTACGCAAATTCGTGTCTGGCGCCAGGTCTGGTTACGAGGCAAAATGTTTTTGGTGCACCTGATTATTAGCCTCAGGGTTCTTTTTTTGCGCAAAAAGTAGCAGCTTATTGTCCGGAATTTACAGTAATTTTTTTTCTCACAAATTTGTGTTCTTCCACAATTTGCGGGTGCTCTTGGTATGTAAACCCCACAAATCTCTGGGTTTACTGTATATTAATGAAAAGAAAATGTTCAGTAATTGTTACAGCACCCATGATGAGGTGGAACATTTTTTATTTTGGTGCGTACCAAGACATTCACGTAGGTCAACTGATTATACAGTTAAATTCATGTACAGTATATAAATGGGTTTCTTGTGGATGTGCAGTACTATTTGTAGTTTCTATCAAAATCCAGACCTGCATTAAATTAAATCGGGGGCTGCTGATGGAATTTTACAAATCCAAACACTGGCTGGTGGGACCGCAGTGGAATCTGGAACCGAATATGTGTTCTCTTCACCAGCTCACACAATATCAACTACTTCTTTACACACAGAACAAATCTGGATAATTTTTCATTTTTGTTTGTTTGCATTTATTCTTAACTTTGCTAGCAGAAATAAACTTTAACACACAGAAAAATGCTTTTCAACAAATTGCATAGGTGCCTAAGACTTTTGCATAGTACAGTAAAATAATAAATAAAACATAAAATAATTTACAAATACTATGACTCCATCAGACAAAATAACCTTCAAGCTGGCAAATGTGACTTTCTGCAGAATTAACTCGTATTCAGTCAATCCACATTCAGTGTGCAAGAAGGAATAAATCATCTTAACATCCGCAGTAATACATGATCAGGTACTAGTTTATGCTTGACATTCTGAGTCTGCTCAGTTAATTACCTGAAACTTCCCTCCCCACTAAATCCATAAAGTATCACAGACAGTAGTGCATCAGCTGTTGCACAGTTTAACATCCTGTGCTCTACACCAGTGGTCCTCAACATTTTGATCACTGTGGACAAGTCAACGCTTTACCGCAGACCGGGGAGGTCATAGATCAGTGGTCCCCAACTTATATTTCATCATGAACTGGTATAAAATCAGAAAATATTTTCACAGCCCGGCCAGATATACTGTGGCTTATTTTTTATTCTGTGTAGCCCGCGGACTGGTAGCACACACCCCACGGCCCGGTGCCAGTCTGCGGCCCGGGGGTTGGGGACCACTGCTCTACACCATTTATCATTGGTCAGTTTCTGACCTGCAACAGGTAGTGGACAGATACAAAAAGTACCTTATTGCATGAATTGCAGAGAACGGTACTCCTATCAACCGTCCCATCTGACCAATTTTAAACATAAACTTTCCTTTTACTGGACCGAGCAGCGCATTCTCGTCACCTCCTCCATTTTAACGGACAAGGTTAAAATCATGTGGTGTGATTAATCTGCATTCATTTTTTGAACATGTCATTATTTTGGTGATTGATTGATCAAAATTAACGCATTAATTTGACTCCCTGGCTCTTTAGTGATGTCCTGGTACACCTTAGCATATCTTAACTCCCACTGAAGTGTATCTTTATCCCAAACAGAGCTTGTTCTTTGTTGACCTCCCAGTTGTTAGTTAGAATCTCCATTGTTATTTTTTGCACAGGCTGTAAAAAGAATTGTCCTCTTTACATTGTGTTGTAATTTCATCATCACAACTAATCAGAAAGCAGATGCAGTCAGCTGGGCTGCAGCCTGATTTTGGCCCTGCCGGCTCTGGTGCAAGTTGCATTATTTGTAATGGAAAAACATTAGTTCTCATTATGGCACTTTCCTTGTGACAGTGGAAAAACAACATGCCTGCAATTTGGAGAAATAAAGGAGGGGTTTGTGATAAACAGGTCACTTTATAATTCTTTAATTACTGGCTTATTAATGAAGAAAACTTAACTTGGAACATACTCATGCAAATTCCATAAAATAATCTGGGGTCTTGTTTGTATCAAACGAAGATCTGACCAGTCGATTCAATATATTTTGCTTCAGAGTGAAGGAACACTTGAGAGGGCGATCAGCATCAGTGGATAACAGGAAAATAACCGTGGCCAGCTCTGATCTTCCCTCCCCTGGTGATGCCACCGCATTTGAATGTTCTTCTGATTTTGTTTTGGCCTCGCTGACGTCATGCTTCCCCTAATTTTAGTGCGAGGTCGGTATGTTGTTGCTTGGTTACCAAGCCGCATGTTCAAGCTCCATGTCGCCTGAAGATGCTTGAAGAGTTGTTGGGGAAAAAATAGGAAAAAATAGGAAACGCTCACACACACGCACACACACTTTCAGACACATGTCGCATGATAGAAACCTCTACTGCACTCAGCTTCAACCAGCTGGAACTTCTTCCACAAGTTCAGACCAGTACTTGGGCACTTTCCCTGTTTTTTTTTTCTCATTTCATTGCTCTCTCTCTCTTTCTCTCTCTATCAGTGATATTTAATTACCGTCCTCAGCCGTGTAACAGTCTGTGAAAGCCAAAAGCAAACAGTGCTCTGTGTAATTAAAGAGGCGATTAGGCGTAGCTATGGGATACCACATGGCAAAGTCCCAGTTCAACCACCGCTTTGCTGGCATTAGGAATACACTCATACACACATACACACACACACACACACACACACATACTTCTACTGTATATTACATATTGCACAGTTTTATCACTATCCAGTAAATGCATTACTCTTTGCAAGTTTAATTGGTCTATTTTTAGCTATATTAAACCTGTTTCATTCAATGATTATAAAAATAAGTTTAATGAATGAAGATGTAGAGTTTTCCATAAAAATAAGATTCCAATTCTCAAGTTTGGGTGATTTTATTCACCAAAAACAGATCATTCCTGCATGACCATTTTCCAGCCTCTCTTTGTCTATAAGAATTACGCAGGCCTATACTGTGCCTTCAGGAGTGATATATGTAAATAAACTCCATTCGTTTGGTTGCCTTATTCAAAAGCAATCCAGGCTCAGCTTGAATGGGGCTAATATGCTGTAGGCAGATGTATGTAAAAACTTTGGTATTTGAAATGGGCCAGTCTTAATTTCATTAATGTTTATGTACATGAAACTACAAAAAAAAGAGGAATATTCATTTTTCAATCTTAGAGAGACACTGGAGCCCGTTCACAGCTGCACCACTGAGTTCTGACCACTAAAGATTAGATCACCCAAGATGATGTTACTGGCAGGTAATAAACAATTGTATGTCATGATAAAGTGAAGATCCAGAGTGTTCGTATTTGAAAGGTTGTCTCAAGGCAGAAAAGAAATCTATTGTCAGATTCCATCACTAATCCCAGACTCTACCTGTTTTCTACACAATAATTTCTAGACCTAAATCACCTGAGCCTAATTAACAACATAAGCCAAATTAATGAACAGCGATTCCTTAGATTTCCACATTCAGACTGGAGAAGATTAACCATCCCTGCATACTGAGAGTGTTTAGTTCCTTGTTATTTGACTTACCTGATTTGTAATCTCCTGTCTTCATTTCTCGACTTTGATTCCCGTTTCGTCCCTTTTGTTTTGTTTGTTGATTTGGATTTGCATTTCAGGACTATTGGGACTACACTCTTGGACTTGGCTCCTTGGTAAGATGGTTTGAAATTGTTTGGTATCCGGACTGCCGTTTGGTTTGGAACTCTGTTTCTTGTAATCTGCTGCTTTACAGATTGAATCTTGACGCGAATTTAACTCTGGACACCTGACAACTGCAGATAAAAACGGCATATTATTTTCATTTCATTTTTTGTAAATACCAGATAATTTAAACACATACACACATTTACCGTTTATCACACAGTTGATCTACATGTTTATTATTGAATAAAACAATCATTAATAAGACTTTTGACTAGAAGTCAGACAGCACTACACACAGACGGGGGTCTCGCCATCCTGTGCCAGAAGCGTGTTGCGATTTTTAGGTTGGCTTTTTTCGGGCTGAGTGGTGGGCAGTTGTTTGGCTGACTCGTCTGCTTCAGGACAAGATAATTACAGTCATCATCCCCCCTCCCATCCTCCTGCAGCCAGCGGGGAAAAAAATAATAGCAATTGCATAAGAGTTCCAAAGCGGGTCATTTTACTGCGGCGCCAAGAGAGAAAAGCGGCTCAAGAAGAAACCGAGGCACATTACAGACTCATAATGGCTCGCAGGTCGGCCTTCAGCACAAAGAGAGGGGCTGGGGGGGCGGGTCTCTTTTCAAAAGAGAAACGTGGAGAATTAACTGAAAAGAAAGTGCTGAACTTGGACTAATTACTTCGACATGATTTGCGAACACGCAACTTGAGTTTCTTGACTTTTACATGACATTTGCCCATCCATCTGCATCAGACTCGGAAAGAAAAAGAATCCGGAGGATAAATGGGCCCTTTGTTGAAGTAGGGCTGGTGTTTTTGTCTAAATGGAGAGAAAATGGGTCTTTAGATGTCTTTTCATCTTTGCAGAACTGTCATGGCAAATTTTCTTCAAATTACTCCTGCAATTTCTCCAGCAGTTCAGTTTCAGTAGGGATCTGAACCCACAGGCCTAACAAAAATTGCAATTAATGTGAAATTGTGAGATTGTGAGTCACAAAACTGTGAGCGTTGCATTTTTAATTGTAGCCCACGTCATTAATATCAGGTTTTTAGAGGGGAAATTGTGAACTCACAATGGGGGTTGACATAATGGCTGTCGGATTTCAAAATTTTTACAGGATGTTTAAAAAAAATATATATATCCATTCATTGTGAAAAAATAAGAAGAGCAGATGGCGTTTTCAAATAATCCAAAATTAAGATAGACTGTAAAAGGGTGTTACTATCAAAGGTGCCAGTGAGAGGAAGGACATGGTTGGCATTTTCTTTTAATTTAGCTAAATTATCCCAAGCCATTTTGACCCATTTCTACTGTTCATTCTTTGTGAAAACATGAAATGTGCGGCTACTATTTTCAAATGACACAAAAAAAAGAAAAAAAGCGGGACAAGGTTTAATTCCAGGGATGATATGCTGCACATCTTGTCCCAGGTAATAGACAAGCCATAGCTTTAACCTTTATAAAACATTAGGCTCAGGATTAGAATATTTGTCAATAATCTATTTAAAAACAGAGTGAGCAATACATTGTATGAGATTAAGCCCTAATCGAAAGTGATTAAAACACAGTGCAATATTCTAACACAACCCCTCTCCCCAAAATGTTTTAAGATCAATAACACATCCCATATAATTTTATTCAGTGTGTTGTTTTACGGTTATCTGAATGCCTTGTGTGTGCTGCTTTTGTGCTGCCATTATACGAATACTATATAAAGCCTTCATACATTCATTTTTTTAATCATTCTGTTCTTACAAACATTATGTTGGAGTTGGACAAAAGCACTAATATGGGTTTGGCCCAGAGTGAAACAATGTGTTTGTATTTAATTATTGATACTTATTTTGCTTTGCCCATTTTGGTATGTTCTAATGGGGGGCTTGTTGAATGTTTTCTCATTATTTGTAATAATGCTAAGATAAACAACTAATTTAGACAGCTATAAATTGGGTTTAAACACTTTTTTTCTAGGCCGAACCTGTTTGGGACACAACCTGGCCATGTCACGCTCTGCAAGTCCTTCTTCATCTTCATAAATGCTGCAAAGCAAAACCTCTGGATGCTGGAAATCAATCACAGCATGTCAACCCTCATTGCAGGTGAGAAAAAAAACACCCTCTGTACCAGCCTGGACAAGGGGAGAAAACACCACAAGGTCTCATTATGGTCTTTTCAGTTCTACAATAATAATGTTCTGTGTCGCTGTCAGCTGCTCTGATTATTTCAAATCACACCTTAGAATCACTGATATGACTGGCAAGAACAAAAGCATGTCATTTTATTTACAATTACAGCTAGAAGTTCAGTTCGGGCATAAACATAAAAAAAATGATCAAGGAAAATATTAGGGATTCTGGTAGTATGCTTGTATTGCACATGACATCTGAAGCTTATAAAAGACATTCTTTGTTGTATCTGTGTTGTATTTCTACAGTTACTCCTCTGGTAACTTCTTTGGCAAAGAATCCGATGCTGTTCACGATCTGACACACACCTGGGTGAAGCTACTGCTCGTATTCACAGGAATTAACTTATCTAAGACTAATGTTCTCCCACACATTGTGTAAATCAGAGCAAGACTCATTGATTCCTCTCCCTTATTGTGCTAGCGGTTAACCCCACATGATTTCAGTCCTGTTCCTGGAAGATGTCAGTTAGCCATGGGCGTCGTCGCCATTCAAGCAGAGAGGTTGGAAACCCTGTTCGCCTGGTTGTCCCCTTCACATTCCCCCCAAATTTAACAGAAATAATCAGTTCACCCAACACTCTTGAATCTGGAATGTTTTGCTAAAGAATCCACTCCACTAAACCCATAGAAGGACACACACCACTGGAAATCCGAGCAGCCTGTCTCTGCACTGACGAGTCATTTCTCTTGCATGTGGGGAGTTGGAGGAAAACCCGGAGCGGATTTCCAGTGGTGTGTGTTCTTCTATCCTTTAACTGGAGTGGATTCGTTTTTGAAAGATTTAAGATTGAACAGGGTTCGCCCCACACGTCTCCCTCACATAAAAATGCTTCCGATGCCCCTGCAGTTAGCTGTATCTGGATACCAAAATAAAAAGATTCTGATTGGATAATTAAGAATTTACCCCACCGTTCAAGAAAAACATTATAAGACTAGTACTTTCACTAGTGCGTACCAAAATTACATGTAACAATGCCAGATATCATTCTTTAAAAGGCCAAATAGGCCCTGGATGTTCCCCTGAATTTGGACTCATCTTAAAATTGTACAACAAGTAAAAATATATTTCAAAATACCTGTTTTTGCATTTGTGAACTCTGACAACATGCACTCTTCAGCCAGTCATGTCTGGTCTGTAAAAGAGCAGCATGTGTAAGTGTTCGGTTTTGGTAACTGAACAAACTTTCTAGTGGTCAGTTTGCAGGCAAATAGAAATGATTAATAAAACAGATGTTTATAATTATAAAATATTTGTCCCTGTAACTTGTGTTATCTGGATGTTGTGACTGTTATTGAGCTGCTAGTGAGCAATGAGGAGTAAGGTTTGGCTGAGAATTTTATGTTGAAGATAAAATATTGACAATCATATACAACTGTTCTAATACAAAAACACTTCAGCACAGTAAAAACTTTTCTAATCAATGTTGACTCCCTGACACTAGATTGCTTCAGGTTTTGCAAATTATACACATTTTTATCAAACTATACAAAATTAGTAGTGATTTCTGGGCTTTTAAAAGCAGCCGGTCACTGGTCCTGTCTGGGATGTTATATAATTTGTTTATATGTGTTTCTGGTGGAATGATTGACAGCTGTCTCATCACCAACAAAACTGCGAATGTAAGATCAGCCACCTTGGGGTGGAAGCCGTGCTGCACACAACCATACACACACACACACACACACACACACACTCGCAATTTAAGATATCTTGAGACACATTTTTGTCTCTTCTACATAGCGAACGCAGATGTCTCAGGGATATTACAGACATTAACTTTCACATTTGGCAAAATTATTAGTATTTCACTGAAACGTTTCTGTTCTTGGTTGGATAATTTGAATGGTAGACTCACTCTAGGCCTAGCAAAGACATTGTTTGTGTGTAAAGACCCCACCAACATTACTGCACCAATACATTATTTCAGCTTGTAGCTGTACACAAACATTGTGAAAGCATAAAATACGTGTTTCCAATAAAATGTCCAGTGAATGGAAGCACAAATTAGGTATTTCTAGTAAAAATGTGAAAGTGACTGTAAATATGGGCTAATTTAGTGGTTTCTGATCAAATGGCCAGTGAGAGGAGGTACAGTGTAGGTGTTTCCACTGAAGTGACAAATACCGTTAATATATTTACAGTGTGGGTGTTTCTAATAAAGTAGCCATTGAGTGTAAATCCAACTAAAGTGTTTCTTATAAAGTGGCCAGAAAGAGTAAGTGTTTCTAATGAAGAGGCCAGAGTGTGGTAATACAAGGGAAGTGTTTCTAACTAAAGAGGCCAGAGAATATAATTCAAATAACTGTCATATTTCTCGCAGTTTATTGTGTTACTGCATCAGAGGCTGCCCTGAATTGACCACCTGTCGCACTTATTTTAAAGTGTTGTCATGAGAATTGTGATAACGGCTTGCCTCGTCACATCTCCTTAGTGTATCCAGTCCTTTCCCTTAGCACATTCAAATTCATTTCCATTTTAATTAGGCATCGGCTCTCTTTTTACTTTGAGGACCGTATATATATATATATCACATGTACACATACACAGACAGAGAAAGTACTAATGGGATACAGTTATCAGGCAGAGTAGGAAAGATTTCTCTGTAAGATAAATTCGGTGTGTAGGAGGTGCTGGTAGCTAAAAGGCACACACTCCTACTGAGTTAATTAGATGTCTTCAAAGACCAGATTAGAATAGCAGGCCACTAACTGAGCAGAGGACTGGGGAGTCTGTTTGCCTCAAGTTAAGACATCACTTTGAGGAAAATGACAAACACTCATGCGGTTAGAGAAAAACCAAGGAGTGGCCAATGTGTGACTGCAGTGTGTCTGAAGCTGCAAAGGAACTGAGACAATATGGCCAAATGAATGCAGACAGACACTGAATATACAGTCAAAGGAAAAGAGAGAGGCAACCAAATCCTATTCAAATACAATACATCTGATATAAATCATAGTTCACTTCTTAATAGTTGATATAAATAATAGGATCTGATATAAACAATTGTAACACTATATATGTGTGTATGTGTGTGTTCTGACCACAGTGAGTAGAATCTAAACCAAACAAGCCAGAGTCATAGACACTCCTTAATAAATAATACATATATAACTCATTTTAAATATTTAATCATATTTCAACTCTTGAAACATGACATGCAGAAAGGCCAGGCAACAATGCATATGTGTTAGTAAAGTCCTCATAAGCAATTTAGAGGACTGGAAGCTTCGTTTCTCTCTCTGCAGTCTGGGGCAGGACATTCCACAGGATTAAGCAGTTTGAAAATGTACTGCAGGGTAATTCCTATTACCTGTCTGAGGAGATGACAGTGATGAAGAGAGCTGCAAGGTATCATTAGATCCTGCAAGCCATGACTGAACACACCATTTTAATAAAACCTGACACGCCTAACAACTGTAACCCTTTCATTCAGATTTTAAACAAATTAGAAATAGATATATGTACCTATGACATATAAACTCATTATATATGACACAAACACACACACAGACACGTGTGTGTGTTATATAAAACACAATGCCCTGCCACAATTTTTTTTTAGTCAAATATGAGTAAACAAGACAATTAACAACACAAAATAATGTGATTAGTCATCATTTTATCATGAATAATACTTTGAATGTATGTATGAGAGCTGTATAATAGGTACGACAAAACATCAACTTCATGGTTTATATATAAATTAGAAATAAAATTTCAGCCTAAGATCAAAATATATTTAACATTAAAACACATTTGTGACTGGTGTGACTGGTTCTGTGTGTGGAGAACTCAGAGTGCGGGTTGGAGAGGTTGTGTGTGGGCGGGAGATGTGTTCTGCGTGTGTTGGATTGGAAGTCTATAGGGTACTTCATAAAAAATGGAATCTAATTGTTTCATGAAATGCTTTCACAGTCTGGAGAGCTGAACGCTGAAAATGAGTTTAAAGACGGCAGGGCATCGAGAGGTTTGGAGAGGCGTTTGAAGCTATATGTCAAACTAAAATACGCTCTAAAGACTGTGGTACACAACTCAAGAGTACTTGATGCTTGAATAGAGCCATGAGGGGAGTGATGATACTGATGGTAGGTAGTGCAGCTGCATGAAAGCGACTTTTTGACCCTTGTTTATAGTCCGGCAGACATGTCGTTGTTAGTGTTTATTCGTTTGATCTTTGCTCCAGTGCAGATCCATTAGAAGTGTAAATGTGTGACCTAATGTCAGTTTAGTTCAGTTACATTTATTTACGAAAGTATTCAATGAGTCACAAAAGTCTCAAACTTTTCTTATTCAGTTGGATTCTTTTATTATTTTAGTCTGATTCAGATTTTTGGTGGGAAATGGAACAAAGGAATATTCTAAAATCCCTTAGAATGATTTGAAATAAATTAACATATACTGAAGTCATTTTTAACACTATAAATATATGCATATATTAGTGAATAATAGTTACTAAAGAAAACGCCATATTTATTAATTAATGTTGGTATTAATAAATGCTAATAAATGTATTTTTTTGTTAAATACCAATAAATTTATTGTGTACTATTAACAATAATATTTAATTTACGTCTATATGTTCGCCTTAGCAGTATTATTTGTGATCTCATTTAGCTGATCAGTTTAGTTAAATCAGGTGTGTTGGTGATGGAACCCAACAATTAATTGTGAATTAACTGGGGGCAGGAGGAGAAATCTAGAATGAAACTGGTGTTCTTTGTTCCTCAGACCAAACTGTTCACAAGATACAAAACACAAGCCACTGCTGGGACAGATGCTTTCAAGCAGCTGGCAAAATATTTTTTGTGCTTCCTCCAAGAACTGCCAAATCTGCTAACTCAATGTCATTGGGCAACTCAACACACTTGGAGGAGACCACGAACTACTCGTTTTAAACACTTAACAGACTCCAACGCTAGTTAGAATCAGACTGAGGGACAGGAGAAGGTGGGCCATCCTATCTAGCTAGCTCTCCTGCCCATGGATGCTTGACTGTGCTGGAAGGAATTCAAACTTGCAAGCTCTTTACAAGGCCAAACCTTAAATGGTTGCAACAGTAAGAAGGCCTGTAAGTGCATATATGTTATTACAATCAAATATCCAGTACTGTGCAAAGAGACCTGTGCAAACTCTTTAAGCTATTTTTCTCAGCATGTGATAATGCTAGCTTTCTTTTAGAATAAATGCAAACAAACATGATTTGTTTTGCCTCTATAAAACGGGTTGATAATATATGAGCTGGTGAGGAGAACACAGATTGGGTTCCAGATTCCTCCTCTGTTCTTCTAGCCCTTGAATGGATCTGTGAAATCAGCTGCTCCTTATTTAAGTTAATTAAGGTCTGATTGAGTCAAACCAGGTTTCGGATTCTGGCGGTTCCTGTGTTTTTTCAGGTGGAGGGCTTATGTAAGTGTGCTTTTTTTCATCCTCTTTAGGTTGAGTGACACATTCTGAAACCGGTTTTATTCTTCTATGTGTTGTTCGTGTTCTAAAAACTGTGGCCAAGGGAGGAACATGTCTGTGATTTTATATCATAGACATCAGCAAACACCTGTAACAACCTTCTCTTAAACTGGATTAAATCAGTTCAAGACAGTAGAAGTACTGGATTACTCAGTGCATTAATCTCATACCTTTTGTTGTCCCATATATGCACAAACAACACCACACCAGCACTAATATGCTGAAAAATAAATGCATCTTCAACATTAGTTCTATTTTGCAACAGAATTTCTCTGCACTTGGTGGAATATGTTTCATGTAATTTAGTTGATATAGGTAAATTGTGTTCTTTCTACAGTTTGTTTTTTAAATTTTTTAAAATTGTATTATATTAAAAATATTATATAAAATTGCTCTTTGTTTTTGTTATTTTGGTGTAAGATATGACCGTTGATGATTATCAGATAATGGCTTACTGAGGTGTAAATATACTTTAACACAAATCTGTGGTGTTTGCACATGTTTAATATTCGCATGCATGGATTTAAGTGATAATTGACTCATTGTGTGCGCTGCTGCTCTGTGTATTTAACTGGAATTTCAGGGATGTGCAGAGCCTGCTTCTACGTGATCTGATCATTTGCTGCTTTATTTGAGTCTACGTGTACTGTATGACCGCCTGGTTAACTCGCCTCATCCTTGTCTGCCCCTTTAATTCCCCTGGGCGATTTTCTATTTGAAGAAAAGTAAGTGACAGTTCTTATGTTCACGTACACTTGCCGCTGACTGTTACTGATGGCTGCTTGTGTGTGCGACTTGTTTGGCTCTTTAACAGACCTCAGCTCTTGTAAACTCTGTGTACAGTCCCCAACTCTCCACTGTCCATCATATTTCCAAACTGCTTATGCTGCACTGCGGTTAGAGGCACGGAGACAGACACTGACCCAACTGGGCAGAACCTTTGGGTTGAATTATTTAAGATAGTCACCAGTCAAATGTGACAGCGCAAGTTCACCGAATGACTCAGCAGAAGCAGCACCTGATGCAGGGTCGAGTTCAGGGTGGGGTGAGATACTTTTTCAATGAGGGGGCGACCAGTGTGTGGTGAATGGAAATTTTTGTTGTTAAGGGAGGGTGGCTTGGATTTTGAGAGAGTTTGAGACTAAACTTGAAAGTGTGAGTCTCATGCCAGATGTCTGACAGTTGACAAAGGCTAAAATGTATTTTAACTCATTATTATAGCTATTTCAGCAAGTGTGTGTGTGTCAATCAGGGTTTGTTTAAAGGCCCAAAATCAATGTGTTCATAGATCAGTAATTAATTCTTCTTCTAGCAGGTTCATCAGATGAGTGGAATAAATATCCTTCACTGCTTTCTTTCTCTTAGACACACACACACACACACACACACACACACACACACACACACACACACACACACACACACACACACACA
>JBBMFX010000141.1:18174038-18196424 GCA_037832545.1 Rhabdalestes septentrionalis | reverse complement strand
TGTGTGTGTGTGTGTGTGTGTGTGTGTGTGTGTGTGTGTGTGTGTGTGTGTGTGTGTGTGTGTGTGTGTGTAGACACTATACAAGACCCAAGTGCGTGAGCTGAAGGAAGAGTGTGAGGAGAGAAATAAGCTATATAAAGACATGCAGCAGAATCTGCAGGAGCTTCAAGAGGAGAGGTGGGTCCTGTGTTTGGATGTATTTTCACATGGCTGTTCGTGTACTCTACTGTGTGCTCAGGCACCTTATCAGTGCTTAGGCAAATTGCTTAAAGCCATTTTTCGTAGCACAAGCAGTAAGTTTTGTTTTGTGAGCTGGTTAGAACACAGGCTTGGTTCCAGATTTCTTCGCCCAGACAAAATTCACAGGAACGCCTAATTTAATTGAATGTTATGACCGATTAAGTCAAACTAGTTTTCTGACCGAAACTACATGTAATACTGGACTTCCACAAATAGCCCATTCATATAATGTACATAAAATCACAATGTGCTACATAATCTTTAATTCCTTTTTAAATATTTTTTGTATTTGTTTCAGTTCTATTTAGGATATTAATTAACAATAGATGGTGGAAAACCATTAATTGCTCTTCTGAACAGTTATATTATTTTCCATTCCATAACCTGTTAACTACATTAGCTACATTAGCCTCGTAGTGCCAGTGCAGAACACGCCTGACCAACTTTAGGATAATTGGAATCTGTGGTCAGGCTAGTGTAGGTAGAGTCTGAGTGTTTTATCTGTCCAGTGTATGCATAGGTAGAGTGATTTTATTGTGTCTCTCTCAGGGACTCCCTGGCTGCTCAGCTGGAGATCACCCTGACAAAGGCGGACTCCGAGCAGCTGGCTCGCTCCATCGCTGAGGAGCAATACTCTGACCTGGAGAAGGAGAAGATCATGAAGGAGCTGGAGATCAAGGAGATGATGGCCAGACACAGACAAGAACTCTCTGAGAAAGACACCACCATCAGCTCAGTGAGTCTAGCACGCTTTTATCCAATTAGCTGGTCCTGCTCTCGAATGGGATGAATGAAATATTTCTGTATTATTGGTCTTAAATGTCAGCACCAGTCATCTATTACTTAAACTGTTGCAAGTTACTTTATAAACACCTCTCCTCCTCATAGTTATTTATTAACTGTAATATGTAATTCATTATCAATGTTCAAACTTTGTATTTTCCTACGTGTCCTGCAGAGTTCAAAAAAAAAAAAAAAAAAAAGCAAACACTGTTGTAAACATTGAAAAGCCTGACTGGTGAATTCTCATGGTTAAAAAGTTGATGAAAAGACTGGAAAATCCATTGCTTTTTCCTGTAGATGTAGTGAGCAGCAAAAATCCTGTTTTGAATTACAGCAACACATAATAGCAAAAATGACATTCAAAATACTGCATTCTAAATATAACTACACTTAGATATGATCACTTTGAAACGTGGAGCATCATTTTGGACATCATTTGCAAATACAGCTAGCATCTTATATTGTTGTTAAATTTTGTGATGAATGGGCAAAGACAAATAATCCAAAATACCAGTGTGAAAATCTCTTTAAACAAACGTCTTTTATTGTGTTGGAGATGTAAAGTTTTTGTTTGTGAACAATGTTCATTTTACCATAACCTCAGGCCATTATTATAGAATCATCTACAGCTCTGATTATTCTGGACACATCTCTTGATTTCTTTATTATTGATTTTATACAGCACCTGCTATTTCTAACTTTTAGGCGGTGGGATGAGTGTGTTAGTTGAAAATAGTTGAACATGATTGATTTCTGTAGGTGTTTTTTAATAAAATAGTGGGGTAATATCATAAATAGTGATTAATAGTGAGGTCATTTTTGTGAAATTAAGTGTGTTTGTGTGTGTGTGTGTGTGTGTGTGCGCGCAGTTAGAGGAGGCGAATCGCACACTGACGAGTGATGTAGCGAACCTGGCTAATGAGAAGGAAGAACTGAACAACAAGCTGAAGGAGGCACAGGACGGTGAGAGATTTTCTGGTGCTTTCCTAGTTGACGGCTTCTAGAGTATCTCATTACGGCTCAGAGTGGATCTACAGCTGCTCGCTTATTTATAACAGAGGTTTTAAAGGTTTTCTGTTCATTCCAATCCTAATAGCACAGGTTTTACACAGACTCTAAACAGCAAAATCCTCCTCACTCCTGATTATGTTCAATTGTGTTTTCTATCTTAGACTTTCACAAGCTGAAGGATGATGAGCAGTCCATCACTCAGATGAAGCTGGCCTACGAGAAGCAGCTGCAGTCAGAGAGGACCCTCAAAACACAGGTGAACTATGGCATGCGCAGGTGGACTCACACATCTCTAGAGCTGTCAGAATAAACGGATAAACAAATATCCATAAAGTTGCATAAAAAGCAGGTCAGAATGTAGAAATGGTCCATTTGAACACACGGCTACAGCTGAGATCTACAGATGTCTCCGTTTTGGTCAGATGTCCGTGCCATTTCTCCCATCATCCACTTCTGTTTAATATTTTAACAGCTAGTCAGACAGTGAAGGACCTTGAACACTTAAAATGCGTTTTTTGTCTGAGTGTTCTCAAATTGAATGTTCTCAAATTGAGGCACTCTGTGATGAACAAAATTGAACCGGTATCTTTTGTCCTGACTAAATTCACTGGATCACCCAAATTAAATGGAAAATGACTATTTCTACTATTTTCTCATTTAACTGAAGACATGAGATTTTCAACATCACCAAAATACCAGAAAAAACCAGCAGGCTCTGTCCAGCTCAGTAGTTCTATTGCATTTGCAGTAGTATCTACATTTTGAATCAGAATCTGTAAACTTTTGATCCCAGAGGAAATTGCTTATGCCATGACTGCACAGACACAGAGACAAGAACAATAGGAAATGTAATATAAAGTAAAATAAAAATAAACTTGTGATGGTATATAATATGGCTTAAAGTAAATAAACTCACTTTCATGCAGTGTCATTTAGTTTGTAGCAATACTTGAATTCCTGCTTCTCATGGCCCTCTGAGCATTAGTTGATGTGAGAAAATGTACATTAGAGGTTGATGTAATTGACCTGTGGGACTCAAGTAATTGTGACATTTTTTAGTTAATTTTGGGTATACAGCCAGTATTTTGTGGGGAGGTATTATGGCTTGCTGGGTTTTGCGAGCTTAGACGGTTGTGAAAGCTTATGGGAGGGAAGCAAATACACTGCAAGTGTGCAGCAAAAACATACATCAGTAACTAAAAAGCTGAACTGCCTTTTTCATTGCAGCGTGCCACGGGTATCTGTTTTGTCTTACTTAAATTTTTTGGTTTAAAGCACAATTAGCTAATATGTTGATTCAGCCGAAAAACTAAATTGGACTTGACATCAGCCTTAGAATGATACATGTCTTCAGATGTCTAAATCTGAACCTGTGTTTATTATTTATTTTCTCCTTTTGTGAAATTATATGCAACATTAATTTAGAAGTCCAAGAAATTAAATCTTATATTTAAATATTCTTAAAGCACCATACATCTTAACAAGTCAATATGCTTAACAGTATGATCCCTTGTCTTGTATCCTCTTTAGTTTTGTTCTTAATTTTCTTATTTCCAAGGTTTTTTTTTCCCCCAGATGAAATCTAGTAGAGAGAACCTTACTTTTTTATGAGTGTGTGAGTGTGTCTCACCTGCTCACCTGTGTCATGTGTGTTTTATTCAGGCTGTGAATAAGCTGGCAGAGATCATGAACAGGAAGGAGGTGCGCGGAGGCAGCAGCCGCCGCGGAAATGACACGGACGTCAAGAGGAAAGATAAAGAGAACAGGAAGCTACAATTGGAGCTGCGATCTGAAAAGGAAAAACTCAACAGCACCATCATCAAATACCAGCGAGAGATCAATGACCTGCAGGCAGTACGGCCAGAGTCTCACACTGACACACAGTCACACTAATCACTACTCAGGTCATATAACCTCACGCAACCACCTCACACCTCACACCAATCATAGCAAGAAAAAACTTCAATCCATCACAGCAAGGACCGAGATATAACGGGGAAATAAATCAAATACAAATGTGTTCACTATATCCGTATAATCAGACATTAAGAAATGGTATGTGTGTGTTTGTGTGTACACACACATACACTTCCTGTCAAAAGTTTTAGAACACCCCAATTGTTTTGTATTAAAATCCAAGAGGTTCACTGTCTCATTGTTCATTCTGCAGAAAGTTCTTCCCAACTATGCTGCAGAAGTTTCCATACGTGAGCGGCACTTATATGTTGCTTTGCTTTCCCTCCTCTGTCCAGTTCATCCTATAGCAGCTAGATTGGGTTTAAGCTTGGAGATAAATGGCCACTCCATGTTTTACAGCTCAACATATAGTTGGGTTTTTTTTTTTTTCTGAGGTAGTTCTAGCAGGACTTATGGTTTTGGGTCGCCAGGCACAAACAGAGGTCCTTCATGGAGCTACAGATTTCTTTTCCCACTTCTGGGTAACCTTACCAGGTTTAAACCTTTCGCAGTTCGGCACTGTCCTTTGTACCATTTCATGCTATTCATTGGACCTGAACTGTTTTAATTTTGTCCGGTAGTGTATATAGAAATGTACATATATAATATTTTTTATTACGTATATATTTATTGCCATTTTGTGGTGGTTTTGTAATATCCGTTCTTTTCCCAGCAACTGGCAGATGAGAATATGTCCCGTGTGGAGCTACAAATGGCTCTGGACAGTAAGGACAGCGATATCGAGCAGCTCCGCGGCCTCCTAAACTCCCTCAACGTCCAATCCCTCGACTCCGCCAGCATGAGCAGCGGCCCTGATTTTGAAACGGATGAGTCACTACCAGGTTTCTACTTCGACCCTTTTTTATTTGTTTACCTATTAATTGGTTGGTTGGTTGTTAATGACCATTCAAATTATTTTTAACAGCTATCATTCAGTAACAGATTATAAAGAATAGAGGCACCAAGCTTTTTTAGGTGTTTCACTTAATGTTGAATTCAGTCCTTTCTAAATAATGAAGTGTAATTAGAAATGAATGAACTATGATGATATTATAATAGTTTAATCATTGTAACAAAACTATTTTATTTAGGAAAATGCCAAATGTTATGTTTGTTGAAGATGAGTTGAAACCTATGGCGATTCCAAACTTTCCCTTTCCGCTAGTGTATGTGTTTATATTGATTCCCTAACCTCACTTGCTATTAGCTGGTTTGTGCTTTTCCCTCTCTCCACCACAGATCCGCTCTTCCTTTCTCTCTGTCTTCTTATTTTCTGCCCCTCATCTTTCCTGAAAGACTTCCCTCCTCCTCCTCACTCCCTTCTCCACACTTCTTCAGCAAGCTTCTCACTTTTGATCTTTTGAACACCCTTCACTGCTGTGCAGGTCAAACACGTGTGCTGTAGAGACTTTCTTTTTGCTTGTTGTGTGAGGTGTTCTATGTTTTTGGAGGCTGTCACTCTTAGTAGAGAAGAACATAAACCTCAGATGGTGCCATATTGTTCAGTGATTCTGTTTCTGTGCACAGAGACCAGATTAGAGGGCTGGCTGTCGCTTCCTGTGAGGAACAACACCAAACGCTTTGGCTGGGAGAGAAAGGTACACTGAGTTACACTCTAATTTACTTCATATGTTTTGTGGAAATCTGACCGGTGTCAGCCTTTAACACATTTTCTTTCCTGCAGTATGTTGTTGTAAGCAGTAAGAAGATTCTTTTCTACAACAGTGAGCAGGACAAGGAACACTCAAATCCATACATGGTGTTGGATATAGAGTGAGTATTATATTCATTACAACTTAAAATATAATGTGCACATAATTGTCCCCTTTATTTCAGGTCATCATTATGTCGTTCAGTGGTTTAACTGTTTTTTGTTTTGTTTTTTCCTTCAAAGAGAAAAAATAAAGAGTAGCTAGTGTAATTGCATCCTATGGTCAATAAAAGTGTTCCAAAGTTGACACATTTTAACACGTATAAACTTGTACATCTCACGTCATCAGTTAAATGCGCAGGACTGTTTGCTTGTGACATATTTTTACTATCAGAAAAATCTAAGCCTGTTGTTGGGGTGGCACCCTAAGGGATATGTGTTCAGTGTCTTTAACTGGAGAACTTTGCCTTATTCTTTAATTTGATTGGTGCAACCTAACTTTTCCATTTACATTTGTTGTGAAATACACCATATAAAACAACATCCTTAAGGATTAAGGATACACCAAACATTACCTATTTCACAGTGTACTCCTTTTTGTATTTTCAATTACCTTGAGTCAGAGGACTCAGTGACATTAGGGTGGTGATAGCTCAGTGGGTAGAACACTTGCATCTGGACCAAGAGGTCCTGGATTCGAATCCTACCTCCAGCACCACCACTGGGTCCCAGAGCAAGACCCTGAACCCCAAGTTGCTCCAGGGAGACTGTCCCCTGTAGTTAGGAATGGAAGTCGCTTTGGATAAAAGGTGTCTGCTAAATGCCGTAAATGTAAATTAGAGCAAACAATTTTTGTACGACAAGACTTAGGAACATTTTTGTTTATCTCTGGTTAAGCAGTTTCTACCCAGAGCTTCGTATTTCTATTAGACATACCACAAAATGATGCACAAACCAACAGGACAATGGAGACAGCCAGATACAGTTTGCATAATGCTTATCCAGTGGTATAGATGCTTCTGTTACTTGTTAAACTGTAGCTCCAGTTCTAACCTAAAGAAGAACTGAACTTTTCTTTTTGACTACATCTGAGTTAAGGGGGTAAAATAAGTCTTATAGAATTTTGGCTGAATTGTCAATTTGCTTCTCCATCCCAAGACAAAAACTCAACTGCAGATGTTCCACAATGGTTTAATACATTGTTTTGCTACACTGTGTGCAATTCATGTGCAGGGAAGACTAAAAACAGGCTAGTTTTGCCATTCTAATTTTCTCACTCGTCTGTTTAACTTTCCGCAGTAAACTCTTCCACGTTCGATCCGTCACACAGACAGATGTGTACCGTGCCGATGCTAAAGAGATTCCCAGAATATTTCAGGTATAATCCACCCCTCATTTACTGCCTAAACACATTTTTCTGACCATGGCCTGTTGGACTACTGTGTACTGTTACAACAAGCACTCTATGCTCTATAGACACGGATTTTCATCTCAATTATATTAAATATTATCCTTTCCCCAGATCTTGTACGCTAACGAAGGTGAGAGTAAGAAAGAGCAGGAGCTGGAGCCTTTACCCATCGGGGAGAAGTCCAGCTACATTTGCCACAAGGGCCATGAGTTCATCCCCACCCTCTACCACTTTCCCACCAACTGTGAGGCTTGTACCAAACCCCTGTGGAACATGTTCAAGCCTCCTCCAGCACTGGAGTGCCGAAGATGCCACATCAAGTGCCACAAAGACCACATGGATAAAAAGGAGGAGGTCATTGCACCATGTAGAGGTAAGAACACAGCCAAGTGGAGAGATGTTATTTTTGCTGTTGTGCCTAAATTTGATGGCGTTCACAATAAACCATAATTTGACGAATTAGACGAGTACTCAAGGATGTTATTCAAATGTTATTTTTGAAGGACCTAGAATATAAGCCTAATGCATGGTGAAGTATTTGACCAGTCTTTTGTATGTTCTCCTCTTTCCAGTGAACTACGATGTCTCAACAGCGAAGAACCTGCTGCTGCTTGCTGCATCTCAGGAAGAGCAGCAGAAATGGGTCAGCAGGCTCGTCAAGAAAATTCCCAAAAAGCCACCCGTGCCGGAAATAACGCATCGCTCTTCTCCCCGCGCTCCCGTTAAAGTACAGGCCAGTCAGTCTTTGAGGAGACCAAGCCGACAGCTACCAGCCAGCAAACCCAGGTGAGAATCTCCCTAAATTCTTCTGGAGATTTGAATGTTTTATGCATTTTTTTTCCTTCTTAACACCTGCATTGTTTCAGCATCATGTTTTTTTTCCTCATAATCAAGCTTTTGTGTTGTATTCAGAGTGCTGAGCCAGTTTTGCCTAAGATGGCTCTATTGTTTCTACTTTTACTGGAAAAATATTCTAAGTGACATAAAAAATGGGCCAAATGTTAGGTTTGTGATTTGTTCACACTGTTAATCAATATAAATGGCTACTAAAAGCTAATGGACAAGTAAGCTTGCTAATATTTGTTCAGTGTTTGGGGTACTTTAGTCATGGAATTAATTTGGTACTGGTTATGTAGTGCAACTTTGTATGACACACAGGACTGTGCACAACTCTAAGGAGCCTACATCATCCTCACCAGACAGGGAGAAATTCTTCTACCACAAGGGTCATGAGTTTATACCCACACTCTACCACTTCCCCACCAACTGTGAAGCCTGCACAAAACCCCTCTGGAACATGTTCAAGCCTCCTCTGGCTCTGGAGTGCCAACGGTGCCAAATCAAGTGCCACAAAGACCACATGGACAGGAAAGAGGAGGTTTTAGGACCTTGCACTCCGCCCAAATTCAACCCCGAGTTTGCAAATGGGTGAAAATAGCTGGACAAGGAGTTAACATATTCTTGTAGCGCTAACACAAACATTCAAATTGCATTCGAAATGAACTGGAGCTGAAGAGATCTCAGAGATTAGATTCACCATCTGACTTTATCCAGGAGTTTTATGGATGCAGTGTATTTTGAGCAGCAGTATTTTTCTAAATTGGCCATCAGTAGATGGCATGTCTTACTTTGGCTCCAATTCATTTTTTGGATTTGCATCCTGTGGAAATGGCTACTTTGGTGCTCTGGTAATCGGTCGAGAACTCAGCATCCGTGGCATGTTCTTTACCACTAACAAATCATAGACCTTCTTCGAATTGAGTTTGGCACAGCTCGAGAAAGGAATGCACTTTGGGGGCTGAAACATAGATGTAGAACTTCGTTTGAAGGCTGTGTATTGAAATATGCTGTTACGTCCTATTTCAAACACACCCAAAATCATTTTTACATCTTTTTGATTAGATTGCTTAATGCAGCCTTCAAATTAACACCTCGCTGGCTCTTAGCTGTACCTAGAAGCTAGACTCTAGGCCTGTTGAGCTTTGCCAACAAGGTTGCAAAAAAACTTGAATAACCTGTTCCAAATCATCGGAACACAGTGAGTGAAACGTGCAGCTGTGGGGCTCCTTTTCTGTAGGTTCAATCTTGGCACTCTTCCTTCCTTGCAGGGTTCTAGATGTGGGCCATGAGGACTGGCATTGGGCTTTGGATGAGGTCGATGATGTTGATGTTGAAAATGCATTTAATTTCTGAAGAGCATGCAGGGTGGAATTATGGTAACCCCTGGCCGGATGATTGTGAATGTTTTTGCTTGCGGTGGGCTGCGACTGGAGCAGACATTAGTTGATTTGCTTGTTTTAGTGGGTGTAAACGACAGCTGCTGAGAACTTGGCAGACGTTGGTAGAACCTGCTGAACCTTTCCAAACATTCTCTCTTTCTCACCCAACTCTAATATTTGTGCAAAAATGTAATTTACCATTTTCCTCTATCACAAGTCAAACTAATCAGCCCAGACATGCCTGAAGTTTGTGTAGCTATCAAAATATTTAAGGCTACAGACTACAGCATACCTTACATATTTTGTGGAAAGGGAGTCAGTATTGGGTATTAAGGATGAACATATAAAATCACTGTATTTATCAATGTAGTCACACAAATTTACATACTTTTAGTGATCATTTACAAACAAAATGGATTAATTCTTAAATTTTCTTTGGCTTTTACACTGCAGACAGAATAAACCCCAGATGTTTCATGTATTGTCTGGAGTTAATTTGTTAATATACATCCATTCCTGCTTTTCAGGCGTGCTAAACATTTAGGGCTAGTAATGAGGTAGAACAAAAATGGTGTGATTTCCAACAGGTAATTGTTATCATGGTTTGCTAAAAAAAAATAAAAAAAGCAAGATTGGAAGGACTTAGTTGCCTCTACACTGCATAAGATCAATAAACGGTTCAAGGGATCTCTAGGAAGTTCAGTGTGGAAAGGGCAGAGTTGCCAGCCTAAGCTAAACACCTGTGATCTCTGATCACACAGACAGCATTGCCATAAGAGCCATCATTCATCTATAACTGGTAATCACATGTGCAAGGGATTGTTTTGGCAAACCTTGGTACTTTTAATCGTCAAAAAAAAAGTGCCATCATCTTTTCTGAGGCAGCCTGGATGGACTATCACACACTGGAAATGTGTACTGTGGTCAGACAAATAGTAGTCTACATATTTTATCCTCAGAACTAAAACGTCTCTTAACTGTTAACAAATGAAATTAGGTTTACCAGACAACTGTCTGCAATGAAAAGTCAAAGTAAATTTATGAATTATTGCTTTCTTATTTGCATTTTCAATACTGTTCTAACTGATTTGGGATTAAAAGATAATTGGTAAGGAATATGTCTAAATTTTTAATCTATATTAGCCTTGTAACTCCAATGAAAGAAGCAAACCTCAAACACCAGGCATGTTTGGACTACATGTGGGTTTGGGACTAGACCAGCTTGATTCCAAGAGGCAAGATACACTCCATTAGTATTGCGTCCCATCTACTGCTTTATTTTCACTAACGAAGGAGAGAATGTTTTTTGGTATCAGGGATATTTGCCTTCTCTTCTCTCCGCCTACTTTTTAAGTGTTGGCCGTTTAACCATCTCACCCTAGTTCCCCCAGGTCAGGATCTCCAAAAATGGGACCAGAGGACTCTGATGACCATCTGAAAAAATGACTTGATTGTTTATTTTTTATGTTTTGTATGTTTGTATGATTTATTTATCAGACCCATGTTTACTGCTAGCTGGACGGTTTATTTCTATACTCTAAAAGTAAAGTATCTGAAAGAGTGTCTGTTTTGAAACTAGTTTTGTTATCTCTTGCAATAAAAGTTTGCAAACTAGAGTGTTTTTGCGTGATGTGGGGTTGGACCAACTACAGGCCTGAATGCATGCAGGGTGTGTGTTGTGGTGTGGCTTAACCCTATGAAGTCATTTATATGCAATTCGAGTTACATTTACATTCTGTTTGGTTTGAATCTGCACTCTAGACCATTTGCCATCTGTTGCAACAGCAAGAACTGAAGAATGAAAAGTTTTTTTTTTTTTTTTTACGACTTAACCAAATTCAAACCATAATTCAAATCTTCTATTAGCACATGGTCTGGACTAAAATTTGTAACCTGTAATTTCCACACAATTACTCCACTTGTTTCAGTGAGATACAAGCCTAAAAATCTCTTGTTAGCACTGGTGATAACTGTGACTTCTAAGGGTTAAATGAGTGGCATCTTTCTGTTGGTCATTTTTGGGTTTCTGATAAAAATGCAAGACTAACTTTCTCTCTTTCTCCTCCTCTTTAGCTAACCCCACTTTGGGAATGTGGTGTAACCGCGTGCTGATGTGGGGTCTCCTCCTTTCACAGCAACTAAAGACTTTGGGTCATAATGTTTTACAGTTTTTTTGTTTCGTTTTTTGTTTCGTTTTTTTTTCTTTTTTTTTTTTTGCGCAAATCCAAGTTTGTTTGTTTTTTTGTTGTTTTTTTTCTCCCCCTGAACATTGCGCTGTACGGGCGTTTCCTCCGATCACTTCGACATTCAGAGACTGTTTTTGGAGAGACACATTTCTCCAGAGCTCAGATCAACCTACAACTACAGAAAAGAACCTCCTCCTCCGCCTTCAACCCAGAACACAGAGCACTTACTCGGGCAGCAGTACTGTGGATCAACCAAAAGGACAGAATGGAAGGCAGAGGAGGACAACATAATCATGATCTTTTAAATGTTGCTAATAATACGGCACTGTTCTTCCATCATATCAGCTGACTGGTCATCGACCCCAGCCTGTTTTTTGGCTTTCGGCATGTTTGTGTTTCAATATGTGTATACATCATGCATTCAGAAGCTTTTGGCCAGACATAAAACCCGGTTGAATCTGGGCTTTATTTGATTATTGTCTGCTACAATGTCTCAAAGATTGTGGTGTTTGGTACTGTACACTACACTGTCAGATAAAAAATGCCACTAAACACAGTATATATATAATATATATATAAATTACACTATATCTCTTGAGTATGCAGACGGACCTTCTGAATAGTGTATTACATGCAGTCAGGGTAGCATGTGTAATCTCCATAGAAAAGCATTGCCAATAGCATGAGTTTGTTTAGCCTAATCTCACCATGCCCATCTGATGGAGGAGTCTGAGCATTAGGCTGAGGAGCAGTGGAAGTGTATACTCTGGGGCTTCTTTGGGATGAGTTGGAATGGCATTTGTTATCCAGAACCATCCACCATCAGCACTCGGCCTCGCTAATGCTCTTGTGGCTGCATGCAATCAAATCCTCAACCTTCTCTGAAGAGTAAAGGCTGTTACTGCAGCAAAGGAGGAACAAATTCACCCATCAATACCCTTGATTTCAGAAGAAACGCCAGATGTCTACACACAATATATTTCACTGTGGGTGCTAGCTGGATTAGCTGCATCTAGTTTTACACGTTCGGGGTTGTATTCATGTTTACTCCCTCAGACATGCCTTAATCTGTACATCAGTGCCCTGCTGTAACCAGGGTGCCCTTTTAAACTGCATCCATTCGACCTGTTAAAATGCCCTCACGTGTTGAATGTAAAGCTGAGATGACTGACAGTATTGTTTGAAGATGCAGGTTTCATATCTCCATGAATACTTCAGACCAATGGCAATCTCCACTTTTTAACGATCCTGAGAGGTCAAACTTTAAAATTTTTAGGCGTCATGATCGACTCTCCGAACCCTAATCCTGTTCAAAACAGCTGTCGCCCTTTCCTCAATAGCTGCCTAGCCCACAGATGCGCTTCCATAGCTACATTTGTTAGGGTTACAGACTGGACTAGAATCCGTTTCAACAATGAGTAAATGCCCGAATTTACAGGGCATTATTAATTTCAAATATGTGTTTTCTATGCGGCTGACAACTCACACTGTTAAAGATCACCTATAGTACTTTTAGCCATTTTTCCTGTATTATCTGGACCTACTGCTACAGCAGCCATCTGTGACTTTAGAGATTTTGGCTACTCATGTAGATAAAAGTTTCATTTTTGGGTCACTCTCACAGAGTTTACTTTATTAATGTAGATTGAGGTAACAGTTTTTCTTTACGCTGCCTTTAGCTATGCTAGTAGCTTGTAGGCTATGTTAGCTAGCTAGTGCTGTAAAATGTTTAAAATCTATAAAATGTACAAAACGGATGTTTATGCCTAAAACTGTGGTTGCATGGTAATAACCTTTGTTTACAGCAACATTTACTGTTACTGAGGTCTTTTAAAGGGCATATATTCTACATTCTTTCCTCTATTTTCCCCCTCCAATTGTAATGTGTGGATTTATGCACAACAGTTCATGTATACTATACTTTTCCAGCCTCCCATTATCAGAATTAAACAGGATGTTTTGTTATTGTGTCTTTTAAGACTGCTATATGTAAATGAGTTCTGTTCTGATTGGCTGTCCCTTATTGATCCTTACATAATAAGAACAGAAATGTTAATCATAACTACAGCCTTAATGGAGGGAGCAAAACAGCTGTAGGCTGAATTGGCATACATATGGAATTTTTGGTGTTTTCCCACAAATAGAATCACTTTAGTTCTTTTTGTGATGCTTTGTTTCCATATAGGAATGGGGGACCGCACGGTACATTTTGAAGCTTTTATGTTTACATATGGCAACGCTTATTGAGCTCTTACTTGGTTTTGCCTGATATGGGCTCTTCAAGTGTGTCATTGGAGTGTGCATATAAAATATTTATTTGAAATTAATAAGACCTTTGGGTATAATGACAAATGATCTAGGTTTATACAATGTATAGCCACCCTAGCTGGTAGTTTGTCTACGTAGGAGCGCATTTTTGGGCAGAGCATGGATAGGCAAATTAACTTTGAGCATCGTTATTGGAGTGTTGAGCCTCAGCCAGAACTGAAGAGTGAATGACCTTGTGAAGATTCATACTGTGTACCTGTGTCCACCTCCAGCTACCCGAGAGAAACTAGTGGTTTGAAGTGAGTATTTTTCTATATAGTTCAGCCGAGTGTGTGCGCGTGTGTTTGTGTGCGCGTGTTTGTTGTGTGTGAGGCAGGGAGTGCACTTGTGCCGTAAATATGTTCCTTTTACTGTACTTTTACAGAGCTCGTTTAAGGCACGATATATAGAAAATATACACCGTATATTTAACATGACATCAAAAGTCACTTGGTTTATTTATACTGGCCTGAGCACTTTTCATCTTAAAGCGCTGTGTCCAGACCTGCATGTTTTATAATGCTGTATTGTTTTGACATTAGAACAAAAAAACCCATATGTAGCCTTTGTGGTTTGAAGACCCTGTATAACATTTTGCTTATTTTTGTAAAACAATAAAAAAGTAATCTGTTAAAATGAACTATATAGCTGTGAATGTAGTTAAGGAAGTAAAGTTTTAATATAAAAAGACGTCTCCTGTCTTTCTCAGATGAGTCATTGCCAAAGCCAGTTAGGATTTAATGTGAGTGGTTTGTGTTTCCTGGTACATTATTACATTACATTATTTACGATTACGACTCCTAGTTCATATAATGAATGCTGATCAACAGCTCTGTAAAATGATGTATTGTTACTTCCTTTAAAATGATGCCTTAAAGAACAATATTTTCATTTAGAAATTAGGAGAGAGATAGTCAGCCGTTCTTAGAAAATTAAGGCAAAGTTCAATTATTGCACCTACGAAAGATAAAACCAGAAAAAAAAAAACTGACCTGAACATGTTTGCAGTGAGGGGGGGAAAAAAAGTATTGAAAAATGTATGAAAAAGTGCTGAAAATGTATGTTAAACTCCATCTAAAGTGGGAATTCAATATTGTTCTGAGACTTCCCTCCAAACACTTGCAGAATTTCCCCACAAAGGTTTCACCATTCTGTCCAATTCATCCCAAACCAGTTTGATGGGTTTCAGTTCTAGAAGGTTTGTTGCCCATTCCATGAAGCCTACAGTCTCAATTTGTTTCTTCTAAGGTGGTTCTAACTCCGTGTGGAAGGATGTTTTGGGTCATCATGGTGTAGGATGAACGCCTTGACCAACTAGGTGCAGATCTATACAATACTCAAAAGAAAATGCTCTAAGCCCTTTTACTTAAGGTTGAGAGTCGCTGTTTGCCAAATCTGGATCCAGCTTAAAAGGCCCATACCATCAATCTTCCTCCTCCATGTTTGACTGAGACTCTTTTCACCTGTACAGTGTCATACGTGAACCCAAGAGTACATGTTTTGATTCATCAGTCCACAAGACCCTCCAGTCTTGAGGAGTCCACTGCTGATGCTTCTTGGCCCAGACAGGATGCCTTTTTTCTCCTAACAAAATTAGGCTTTAATATCATCCCAGAGTGTTTTTTTAATGTTTATTTTATTCTGTTATAGGCATGGCTCCTCCTGGCTGATTCTTGTATGCATGTCATTAATCTTTACATGCTAATTCTCATTATGGACTAACTACATGGATTATAGCGTTCTTACTCTTGGATGGTGAGAAGTTTAGACCATCTGTTAAGACTTTCAGCACCTCACACTCATTGCTGCTTGAAGCCACAGCCACTTATAGGTCATTATTTGGATTGGGCAATTCAGAAGTTGACAGGAAAGTCTTTGTTCATCTACTGAAAAAGATTAACAGGTGAAAGAAAGGTTCAGTCCATCTCTCAGCAATCATTTCCCATTCACTTTTGGATCAATATGAGTCGCAGAAATAATGTAAATAACTGTAAGAGTGGGAGGTGAACATTTTTTTGGGCCCCACCTGCTAAGTTCAAGGTGATGTCAAAATTCGGGATGTTTTAGAAGTGGGAATATGTATATTTGGAAGAAAAACTAAGATCATGCTCTGGGTCATACTTATGATAATTAATACCCTAAATTCTAACAAGTATAGTTCATGATTTCAGGTTGATTTTAAACCAACATACATGAAATATATTAAAGGTTTTTGTCTGTAAACTACCAATACACCAGTTAGTTTTCTAAACAGGTTTAACCTGGTCCTAAACTGCTTTCTGAATCGAGTCTCCACTGAAAGGAACGCGTAGTTCATTACCATGTTAGACCTGAGGGAAACGGCTTGCTTTTTGGTAAGGAATTATAATACTGTGTATTTAAAAAAAAAAATCATTTTATTGATCTGAAAATACATAAAGTACAAAAGTAGGAAAACATCAGGTACCGTATTTAAATATCAGACAGTGTGCTTCTTCACATTTCTTCATTTAATCCTCACTTTCTACAGCCAGTCAATGTCTGAGGAAGTTTCCACTAGTAGTGCATGAACGCACTTACACAAATACAAAACACATACTGCTTTGGTCCTTCAGACTCATGGAAAAAGAGTTTCTGTGCAAGTGTTTGGTTAAACCTCCAGTTCTGACAGGAAGAAAACAACTCCTTCCACCTGAATCATCATTACTGAACTGTGCATATCTTTCCAACGAACACGTAAACAGTGTGGACCTTCTGAACCGTCATTTATTTTTATCTCCATTCGAAAAAACTGCTTCAGTGAAAAATCACATTTACATTTTCCACCAACCTGAATACTGATTCACTCATGGAAACTATTTGGCTAATTATTAATTTCCACTGTTTTAAGCAAAGTCAGCCTCAGGGGTCCTGTGCTAAACAAGCGCAATTTGACTGAACAACTACATCTGGGGTCAGTGGAAGACTGTGTGAATTTGATAAAGGATTACACCTTTAATATACAAGTAAATTAAGTCAAACTGTTTCTGCCTCCAGTATTACAATTCTCACAAAATATTTACAGTGAAAATACCTTTCTAGAAGCTTCCTCTACAAAGTGAAGCGTTAAGGAATGTCTGAGAACTTTCTCAACCGTTTCAAATACCTGCTTAAGTACCTAATTGGAATGTGTAAGGAAACGTGTGGCCGTCTGTTACAGCTCAATAGAACTAATATTTACTTCTAAGGAACTGTATGAACTTACTGCTGTGGAAGCATCAATGACTACACAGTGCAGATTTATGTGTGTTCCTATGTAGGAATAATTAAAGCTAATACTTTACCCTTAGTGGCTACAAACGCTATTACTGTACTATAATACAGTTTTGTGCAGTAACCGTTGGTAGAAGATAGTGAAGGAACATTAAGGAATGACAGAAGACATTCAGGAATAAAAAGGAACCCTGAGTCGAGTAACGAGATTAAACAAGAACCATCAGTGGCTGGTTTCCCAGATCTAGATTAATCCTAAGGCTAGACGAAATAGGATGTTTGATTGTAGAACAGTATGTTGTCAATATGTTACTTTGAAAGAAATTACATAGAAACTGTAACTTATTCAAGGTCCCATATTATGAGAAAACTCTTTGGATATAATAAGTACATATAATGTATATAAGTGTTTTAACTCGAGTCTATATATAGATACTACACTGATAGACAGTCCTTTCTGAAGTCAGTTTATATCTGTATCCAGTCTTATGTGGTTTGGCCCCACCCATCAATTCTGAAGATATAAGGAGTGTTTCAGCAACCAACCAGAACAAAGTCCATATATATCTATGTACATTTATATCTTATAAATGTCAAAGTGACCGTAAAAAAACATTTAGCTCTATAGAATATTTTGGGATATGATCCTGTAAAAACATTTACATGGTGCATAAAGTCTACAGATGTTGTAAGTTGACCAGGCGCCATTAGAAACACAATTTAATCCAAACTAGGTTCAAGCTACATCCAGGAAACCAGCTCTTCATCATACATCACTAACTATATTATCTATATTATTTACTACAGTAACTGCAAACTATATTATCTTTACATAGTAGAAAACTAAAAGAAACCGTTTTAACACCGGAAGTATTTTTTATATATATTTGTATCCACAAACCTTGTGCCTACATTCACCCGCCATTTAATCACGAGAATTCTACCACATATATACACTTATAGATGTACAGCTGCAGATTGTTGCTACACAATTTATGAGCACCATCTACTAAGTCAGAGGTTGGAGACCACCTTAGCACCACCACTGACCTGATATTATTTGGGTTTGGTCTATTCTTGGCACAGATTTGACCAGATTTGACATTGATGTAGTGTGTTGTGCTGGTGTGGGTATAAGTGTCCATCCAAGTTCAGTACTACGCAAAAGCCTTAAGCACCAGCGTAATACTATTCAAATGAGCTGTGAGGCTTCTTTTTTAATCCTAATAATACCAAATGTATGAAATTAACCAAAACAGAATATAAAATACAAAACATTATACTTAAAATCAGTATATCAGTGTTTTTAGTTCAGTATATCAGTGTGTTCCCTGTGGAAGCCCAGTATTACTTGTAGTTCCCATCAGAAACCTCGTTCGACAAATCCAAGCAACGTTTTTTTTACTGACTATTTTTTTTATTTTTTAATGAATAACTACTTTTTACTGCTGTAGTTTGTTTGTATTTATTCTAATGATACTGCAGGTTTACAAAATCAACACCAGCACAATACATACTTGGCTAAGAATGGTCTTCCCCCCAAACTTTATCTGGTCAGTGCTGGTCCTAATGTGGCCTTTGTACAGATGAATGGGTTGGAGATGGTGAAGTGTTGTGCTGCAGTCTGTAACTACTCATCCTGTGGGTGTTTCTGATCAAATGGCTGATGAGCAAAGATCCAAGGTTGGAGAACCTAAAGAACCGGTCACTCAGGGCAGGTCAGAGGGGACTCAGAAAGCTCGTTGAATCAGATGTGCTACAGCAGTGGAGAGCATCCGCCGTAAGCAGAGAAGGAACGAGGCCAAGATATTCCCACAAACTGATGAGAACGCGGTGGCGGTGTTCCTCAGTCCTGCTTCTTGGCGCTGGGTTTGTAGTACATAACCGTGAACGTCACCCACAAGTTCAGGATCGTCATGGCAACAAACCGGACCAGAACTAAACAGAAACGAAGAGGAAAACAACTTCAGGGAAAGACTAAACAGAGGCTGCATGATAAATGCATAACAAGAGGTAGACAAACAAGGAACAAATCAACATGAATGAGGTCATCTTACGGTGCCATTTATCAAGTGCATGTAATACATCAGCATTTATTTTTTTCTTGTTTGTTCAGATTGCTGTTTATGCAGCTTCTGGCATGGTGTAACGGAGCGAAAGGTATGCGCCGTGCTTTCCTCACGGTTTAGTTATGAGGTGGAAATACGAGTGCTCAGTTTGGTCCCACTCACCCTGAGGGTCTCCAGTCGTCACCACAGTAGTGAAGATTCTCGCTGAGAAAACCAGGGCAAACACATTAAAATGGTTCAGACGTATATACACTACAATTATGAACTCAATCTGGCTCCATGTAAGTGTACAGTTACAGACTGTAGCCCACCTGTTGCTGCACAGTTTATCATCCCCACTCTACTCCATTCATCACTGGTCAATTTCTGACCACACAGTGGCTGCTAGCCAGACTTAACATTGGTGCACCATTCTCAGCACAGAATGTGTATGTGGCACTGGTGTAATAGTATCAGGAGCAGCAGTACTGCCAGGTTTTTATATACACCAGGGTCAAAACGTGGTGGAAAACAATATGTATCCAGCCAAGAGTGTCTCAGAAACAGTAGACTCCTGAAATTTGTAGGGGTTATGTTCCAAGACCAAATTGTGAATAGTAATATAAATGCCTACTTTTTATAGTGGAAACCCTAAATATGCCCCCAAATATGCTCGTCAAGCACTTTAAAAAACACTTAAATATGCCCAAACACACTCAGCTTAATATATAACCCATCCTGTACATTGTACACTGAACTGCTGTCTGCACTGTTTGTATTTAAATATCGATGTTACCCCTGTATAGACTGCACTCTAATTCACGCATGAGTGTTTTCTTTGGTTTGTGCTGTCATTTCCTTTGGTATAAGCAGGTAAATACAGTAATTATTTAATTTAGAGTAACAACAATACAGGGCTTTTAGGAGAACAAAACAAAAAACACGAGAACACTCAATGAAACACTCGAGACGCTCCAGGCAGGAAAAGTCTTCTGATGCGGGAATGCTGGACTGTATCTGCCAGAGATGCATTACAAGGCAGCAGCCAATATACGGTTGCTTTGTGTCTCTCGACAGTACTAAACATTTATAGTTGTATTTTATGTGGAAATTTAGATGAATTTACATATTTATCTTACAATTAAGTAAATTATATTTTTCTTAATAATTTAGCAATGAAATATATACAAAATTCTATATTGCCACGAAAAAAAAAGGTGGCAGGAATGATTTTAGGTTCTAAGAAGAGACCACGAACTCTTTAGGCAACACTGTTTATATAACAACCTCCTGAAACTCCGGTTTTCAAAGAGCAGGGGTCACCAACGTGGTGCCCCCAAGGTCCACATGAGTAGCCCGCAGACCAGTGAGCAGTGTCTAATTTTAAGTAGTTGTTGTTGTTAATTTTACCACATTTCATTGTATCCCATTGCTATTTTTCTTTCATCACATTTGCATTTATATAGATTTGAACATGCCAGTGATTTTAAAGGTTTATAATACATGAAGTTTAGATGAGTTAATCTCAGTTCTAGTGAATCAAACTTTAGCGCTTCATATGGCTGAGTACCCGTGAAGTAGCTCTCAGTTTCAAAAAGGTTGGTGAGTGCCGTCACAGAGCTCCTCCTCTCCTGGTGCAGTACATAAAGATTTTAGCATTTAGAGCTCTAATCTGGTTCTCACACTGTCCAGAATCTTTCTCAAATGATAATTCGTTTTGGATAAAAGCATCTGTCAAATTAATGTAATGTAATATACACACACAACAGAGAGAGAGAGAGGTTTGTGGACATGTATGTATGTGACTTACCCAGGCAGGTGTACGAGGCCAGAGCCCAGGTGAGAGTGCTGACCTGTCCGGAGTTTTTCGACCTCCACAGACACTGCAGCTGTGCCAGTTTACTGCCCGCACTGATGAACGTACACAGACTCTGAACACCGCCAGAAAGAGAGGAGCAAGAGGAGATTTCATCAGAAAGACACGATCAACTCGACTCCAGAGAGATGATTACAGTCTCTGCTCAACACTGCCCACATCCAAACTGAATAATGTAAGAATCCTCTTTATTAACTGGACTCTTTCTGTTAAAGAAGAAACAGATGTTGTATCAATTTGTCCAAATTCTGCATAACTTGGTGGGTGACAAATAATAAATGATTCAGAATGAGTTTGGTGAGAAACGGTTAACTGTATGTAGAGAAATTTACTTTACAGCAAATACAGTACATATAGCCATTTAAAACCCACCAGTGACATTAGACTGGTTCTCTGTGTGTTTTATGTAAAATTGTGATAAATCTGAACTAAATTATTTTGGGATCTATTTTGCATTACAACAAGTTATAGGCCAAAGATGCTCTGGTAAAACAATGTCTCAGGCATCAATCAGTGCAATATAATGTTATAATTTTGTGAGAGTGCTTTTAGAGACACCAGGTTCCATCCATAACCAGTTAACAATTCTGACTAAACATTAATAAATCCAAATTCCTTTTTAAAAGGAAAAAAAGGAAACAAATGTTCTCACCATGGCCAGGTCAATAACCCACTTCTCAATGGTGAGGAGTTTCCACCCCCCTACAAACCTGGAGAGCTCCAGTAAAGTTTGAAAACTTATTCAATTGGTCAGTGCAAGAACTGTGGGTGTTTTTAAATAATTTCACACTCTGCAACTCACACCGTCACGTTTCTTGTAGTTCTGCAATGTCAGAATGGTTACATGCATCATACCCTGCATGTCCAAAAGTATGCTGACGGCCTTAATTAGTAATCCATCTGCTTTGAGCTGAACTTACTGTTGATGATTCAGTTTTACAAACACAGCTTTTATACTCTACACTGAGAACCACCGCCAGTTTAAAGGGACACCAGAGCAGCTGCACATAAACCGTAAACTGCACATAAACCAGTAAAATACTGAGGCCTCCAGCACGGGATATAAAGCCCCCGCTGTGGGCTATGGAGCTTCATCCAATGCTTCAGGGATGAGTTGGAGAATTAATCATCCAGCACTTGAGTCCTGGCTTAACTAATGTTCTCAACTACAATCAAAATCTCACAGAAATGTTTCATCCTCTGGTCTTAAAACAACAGGCTGTATAAATGGGTGTCTATGTTTGGGCATCATAAATGGATTATAGAGTGCCTGGAGTAAACCACAGCTTTCATTTGTAACCCTGAGTGTATAACGGTTTTGCACACCCTGACTAACTCTCACGCATACGCACGCACACACACACACACACGCACACACACACAGACACACACACACAGACAGACACACAGACAGACACACAGACAGACACACAGACAGACACACAGACAGACACACAGACAGACACA
>JBBMFX010000141.1:18153326-18166632 GCA_037832545.1 Rhabdalestes septentrionalis | reverse complement strand
AGTTTGTTTTCCACAGACTCACAGACCCACCATCTGAGTCACATGAGTTTGTCACCTCCTTCTGGACACATTGAGAATTGGTTCTTTTTCATTTACAGCCGCAGTGCTTTGCAGGTTGGTGTCCCTAACAGAGAGTTTCCCGTACCTGGCCCTGGAGAGCTGGTTTCCAGCTCGTTTTGGTAGATCCTCTCCTTAAACACAATCACCAAACCCATTAACAGGTGCATTGCACAAGACATGTTAGTGCTGCACCACAGGCTCTCCAGGGTCAGACTTGGCTGCACCTTTGGATGAAGTGTGTTAATGAGGGAAATATACTTCTGCATTGCTGGGTTCCCCACAACTGAAACTGCAGTGGTGAACAATGAACGTGAAGTTAATTTTGCTGCAATCAAAATAAGACAATGCTTTTGCATATGAAGCATTTCATGGACTCTTGAAAATAAAGGCTTAGAAATTAAATGCATTATGTGGATGTTCTTTAAACCTTTAAAAAGGTTCTTCACACTAGCATCTCATCTGCATATATGGTTCCACTCACTGGAAGGTGTTTTATGAAACCAAGTGTTTTGTTCTATTACATAACTCCAAAGAACCCTTTTTGGCACCATTATTTTTAAGAGTACAAATCATTGTGCTTCATGATGTATAAAAGGGAAAAACATGATGCACATGTATATGCATTGACTGTAAAGGGCCCCCACCATGGAAATAACGTTTTTCCATAACAAGGTGTGTAAATATTGGTAAAGTTCCACAATGGAACATTTGCTCCCTAGTCCCTAACTGCTTTTGTGACATCACAGAAATGACACATTAACACATATCTGCCTATTCAGCCTATTTGCCCATGCAGGAGTGTTGCAGCCCAGACTGCTTTTTGATTCGAGGCCAGTGTAGGGCAGTAAATAAGAACAGACCTCATTTACATATAATACTCTTAAAAGGCACAGCGAAAATGCAGAACATTTAGAAAATGGTTGGGTAAAATGAACCATAACTGCTTTTTGGTACATAAATTCACAAATATCAGAAGTGGACTTCAAGGAAATGAAATGACAGAAATACAATGTGGGACATGGGCTCTTTAAACTGCAGTTTAATAACTGAGCTATACAAATAAAACTTCTTATTAACCACATTTGCTTTTTTTTGTTGTTTGCGGTGACTTGTGTTGCCACAAACCTTTTTTTGATGCCATTGATGCCAAACTACAACTTCCTTGCACTGTACTATCAAGGACAGCCCAAAAACACACACACTTACTCACACACATACACATTTTATGCTGGTGTCATTGTCTTGTCTGTATGGAACCGCAGACACTACAAGAGTGTTCAGTTTCAGTGCTATATCTGTCCGGCCCAGTCTGCTCAACTCCAGTTACACCAGCAAGGTCACACACACAGTGGGTCATAAAAATGATATTTCAGTTTCTCTGAGCCTTCACTGATACTGGAGACGTGCCGAAGTGTTTGGGTGAGCAGACACTGGAAAGGGGAAATCGGCTGATCAAGTGAACGGGCCATGCGGATTGATGCTTATAGGAATATTCAGGCGTTTTCCCACTTAAACTCTTATTTTCTTCAACAACAGTACATAGTACATTATTACAGACAACAATTTCCTGTCAATATCAATGTGAAAGACAAGGGTAAAACTGAATGGACTACTACAGAGTTTCATTTTGGTAAAAAAATTCTGAACGCTCTCTGTGTGAAGCTGAAATTATATGCGTGAGAAATATCCAGTAATTAGTTATGTCACAGGCTGCCAAACACATCACATCCACGGCCCTGCTGGCCTCTCAGGAGGAATTCTGTTGACATGCTGACACTGAAGTGTCACAGGAGTTTGAGGGAAAACACATTCCCATTTAAAAGGGGAAAAACATTTATATTTGCATTTTTATGGGTGTGTCCTAAACCTCATCAACAGATCTGCTCCACCGTAGTGAACAGCTGGATGTGGTTTGAGTAGTAAAGAGAGTGGGGACTTGTAGTTTTGTCAATTTTAGGTTTGTAGCTCCAGTTCTAAACTAAAGAATCAAACATATCTTGGCTGCTCTGTTATATCTGAGGTCAGTGGAAAACTGTGGACGTAAGATTTCACAATAGCCACTGCCTCACACACACAGCAGGTTTCATGTGTGCACTGAGGACTACTAAAGACAGTTAAAACTGTGAGAGTTTACTGAGCACAACCCGACACATGCTGAACATACGCATAGAGAAATGTGACTGTTAGTGAATATCTGTGTGTGTTTGTTTCTCTTGGCGGTCACTTTCTCAGCATGTCTTCTTTTGGCTAGACAGTGGGTCAGCAGGCTCTGTCAACTCTGTCAGAATGAATGTGAAATTGGAATATAAGCTGACCATCCGTGAGGCCAGCCTGAAAATGATCCACATGTGCGGAGGAGCATGAGCTGCTTTAGAAAAAAAAAGAGCAACAAGGCTAGACTGCCCATCGGGTCTGAGAGAACCACGCTTTTTAAAAGATTTCAGAAAAAATGAGTGTTTGTCTTGTCATTTTGGTTTAAATTAATATATTAAACATGAAGGTTTCAGATTCTGTGGTTTAAAACTGCAGCCTGAGCAGATAGAACAACAGCTAAAGGTCCTACTTACAGGTATGCATTGATGGGATAAGAGAACTTAAATCTTTCAGATGATTAAACTACTTTAGGGTCACTTTTATGACCAATTTCAGTTCAGTCATTTCTAATTCCACCTGCAAGATCTCCCCATCACCTGGTGCTACTAAGCTAGCAGGGTGGGGGCTAGCACATGCTTCCCTCAACATCACTGGTCTGCTCAACGTGCTTGGAGGAGAGCACTAACTGCTCATTCTGTTACAGCAGACAGACACATAGCATGTTGTACTAAATGTTGTGGGGTGAGCAAAGACCCTCCCACCCACCGAGGGAGTGCGAGACCAATGGTGCGATCTTGGACTCCTGGCCAACTAATGACTGGGGCATTTTGCGGGATTGAAATCACGTTCTCCTAGAACTGGGTTTCTCGACCATTGAGCCGCAAATCTAAAATCGAGACAGGCCATTGGTCTGCAATTGGTTATTAAATGTTATCTAATGAGGCCGAGTGGGCCTTGGCAACATGCTGTGATATATAGGTGGGCCTTAATGTTGAAAAGGTTGAGTAACATTGTCCTAGAACACAGGTTTTCAAATCGGAACCTTGAATCCAGTATTGAATTATACTTTGTAATCACTGACAATGGATTTAACAGGCTGGCAACCTAGTGCTATGCCAACCACGGATTTCAAACCTCAGAAGTGAAAACTCCTTTTCCTGAACCCCACACAGTTACACCACTGGGGAGCACAATATGTGCTTTTCCAGGATCTCCTAAGTTTGTCTTGTATTAAATTTTTTTCTTTTGTAGTTCACTCATTACATTTATTTGGCCGTATCCAGAAAAAATAGTCTAATTTAACTTCTTCTTAAAAAGGGTCTATTTAACTTTTCCAATCTCTCTCTATCCCTTAGAGGCTGTTGCTGTTACTGTAAGATACAGACACAAATGAGCTCTGCTCTGATTTCCCTCTATTGTGAGTCGGTCAAGAAGCAGTCCAGGCTAAATCGCTACTTAAAACTTCTGCTTGAATGGGCAGAGAAAAAGGAATGTAGACTGAATAGGTGGATTACAGTTAAATGAGTTGTTTCGTGTGACACCACAAAAACAACTCATTAAATACTGCCAGCTTAATTTCCATTTATGGACCGCATTGAATATGTAGTGAATGTAATTTTTACCATTTATACATTATAATAAGCCTTCCATGATTTAGGGCTTTTTAAACAGTGTGTTGCTTTGATGAACTTGAAGCTGAGTATTGAAAAATGAAATTATGTCCTAAGTAATAGCACCCAGTTTATGGAAATCAAGATGTCCCCTAACATCTGATGGTCAGTGTTCACTCTTCAGCGTAGGAGGATACAGAGTGAGGTTCCATCACATTTCACTTGATGCTTCATGTAGGAGCAGTTTAGAAATCGAAGGAAAAGATAAAATGAAGGGAAAAATGCAGGGGAAGATTTCAGTCAGACAGACTGAGTCAAACTTGGAAATCAGAGGAGAATATATTGAGCTGCAAAAGGGGGGCGGGCATCTGGAACGAAAACACCAAAGCCTTTTTTCAGTTTCAGGAAATCAAGGGCTTGGATGAATCTGAGACGAGACTTTTCAACACAAGGGACAGAGTCTGGCTGACTGGCCGGAGGTAAAATGCCATTAGGGAACCGCCCTGTCACTTTCTGACCTACGTTTTACAGTTTCCTCGGCAAGTTCTCACACCGACCCCCTTTCTGACACCCATGTTGTTCTTTCGTAATGAATTGGGGAAAACTAAGTGGTCCAAAATGCTTCAGGTTTTTTTGGCAAGACACCATGCTCTCACACACATCAGGCTTTGAGTTACACCCGCTGAGTTCTCTCCTGCAGAGCTAGCTGGAGACTGATTGTGTTGCGTGTTTAATTTTTAACATTGCTGGTTTGTTCCTTAAGTCTGTATGTCATTTTGGCTCTTCAGCCTCCTTCAAGACCATAGTAGCTCTTTCTCCCTCTCTCTCGCTCTCTTTCATGGTGACAAGCTTTTGGCATGGATGCCTGTGATAGCTGGCTCAGGCGTTGTTTAGACAACGAGAACAAATCTGATCTTTCCCTTAAAGTCTAAACAATGATTGTAGTCTATCTGCATCTTTCCATTCTTATTAGAGCCATGGTTTCATGCAGATGTGCTAAATTCTTCTACAAACAGCACCGTATCTAATCTGCAAATCCGATAAAGTGGAAAAGCAGATCTGAGCATTTCACCTTTGGCAATCTGTACAATGACTATGGCAGGGTCACCGTAAAAGAGAGTTATAAAATTCTACCATGCCCAACCTTTTAAAGGGCCCATATACAACATTTTCCTGTGTTCTGTTTTTGCCCCCCAAAAGTCCACTTGTGAAATATCTGTTCTGATTGGCTGATCTGTATCACACCCATATTCAGAATGCAATACGGCGTGAAACACTTCACGTGCATTACTTTATCAGGAATGGGGGCTGTGGACTGTGTGGGCTAGGGTGAATGTAACTGCATCGGAAATTGTGACATCACAAAAACAATGATTTTAAAACAGGCTGATTTTGCATATTACTTTCCATATATAGACTGAATAGGCTGAAAACATGACTGTAACTTTTAAAGCTTTAACAATGCTTACATACTACATCAGATGTAAGAGTTATTCCGATTTCCAAGATATGGGCCCTTAGACTGGCTGAAAGATTGATTTGACTGAATGAGAGATTTCAGAGATCAAGAGGCTATGGATTCATTCTTGGTTTGGCTAACATAATGAATGTCATGTAATGTTACTGTGAAAAACTTGGTGTTGGTGTGAAATATAATGGTGTTCAATCTCTCTGCTTGCGCAAACTGTGAACCAGTGATTGACATGTGCATTTGCCATTCAGATGTCTGGCTTTGGGTGGGAGGAGGACTGGGCTTTCCCTTTAGCCAGCAGTGGCACCGCGGGCCATTGTTTTGACAGTCCTATTTAAAGTCATGCAGTGTCTCTACCCTGTCGTCCGTGAGTCAGTGAGAGGGAGTGAATCTTCCATTGCACATCCGTCCATTCGGACGCCACCAAAACTGGCAAAATAGTACATAAATACTGCTCTCTATTAGTACCGCAATGTCCTTTGAAGTGGGACAAAAAATGTCTCTTCCTCCCAGTGTCATCCTCATTCCTCACACTCTTCTCTTGATATTTCAGTCTGTCTAGTTGCAGTTCTCTTTCTGTTCTGTACTTTCAGTGGCCAGAAGTGGCAAAGATACATGAAGGACATCTGTGGATTCTGCTGGTGGTGCCAAAGAAAAGACAAGAAAAAACAGACATGGACAGGCAAAGTGATAACGAGGAGAGACTTCACCAGAGTGGCTTATTTCTCACAACTTTCTTGGCACTCTGAAGATCTTCGGTTTGGTTCTGCCTGAGAACGCTGCAACAGTTCAGACTTCCGGCTCTCTCTCACTCCAGACGGATGTAACCAGACTTGTATGAACACTGACTAACACACAAAAAACCCAAACTTGTCCTGTTTTCATTGATGGGCACATGTGAAGAAGGGCTTTGCTTGATTGGGCGATGTATTTAAAGCCCGGCCACCCTGGGGGCCTGTTCTGTAGCCTGTCCTGGCTGTCATTTGTGGGCACGTTTAATTGGCTAGTCCAGTGGACCTCTTCATGATTGCTGTTTGGCTTAAGACCCACGTTTTGGCCCTCTTGCAGCTTTTTATTTACATTACAGTTCTCAGCACTGCAGCGCTTTACCAGTCCTGTAGGGGGAGACACCTCAGCACAGATTTAAGGAATCCAGGGTGAGAGGAACGTGATTTGAACTGAGAAAAGTCCTCCAAATGGTTTAACTTCAAAGTGGTCTTGGAGAATCTCAGGGTTTGTGGGGTCACTCTGTGCTGAGCTTTGTGTGTAGAGAAGGGTGTAGGGACAGGGCTCTGAATGTAGGTGCTAGAGGTGTATATCTGCTGCAGTGCTATGCTGCTTGGTGTGATGTAAGCATCTGTTAGAAAGAGAAAGGTGAAGGTAAAAAAAACAAACAAAGGGAACGTCATAATCCATTCTTACACGACCATTTCCTAACCTCTTCTATTGCCTTACAACTGAACATGTTTTGTTATATATATATATATACACTGTGCAAAAATCTTGGTCCCCTGTGCAAATTGTTTAAAGTTAATATTAGATAAATACAAAAAAACAAGAAAGCAGTAAAAATATCACATTTGTTCTGTTTGTAAAAGTAGTTGATATTGTGTGATCTGGTGAGGAGAACACAAGTTCAAGTCCAGATTCCTCCTTGCTTTTGTTTGGATTGTGAAACGCTATCAGCAGTCGCTGATTTAATTGAATGAGGGACTGATTGGGTCAAACCAGGTTTCTGATAAAACCACAGTAATACTGGACCGCCAAAATCAACACCAAACGCATCAGCCATCAAAAAAGGTTTTAAATATGACATTTGCAGGTGCCTAAGGTTTTTACGCAGTACTGAATATAAATATGACTAATATAATGCAAAACGTAGCATGGGCCAAAACTTCCCTTGCGCTAATGAGCTGTACTTTCAATAGGCGATTAAATGTAAATGTGTTTGTGATGTCAAAACATGCTGTTTTTGCAGATTAGTGTCCTGCATGGACTTGGGAATGAACAGCAGATTTGAAAACCTATGGATTTCAATTTGTGGCAATTAAAATATGATATGCAGTCTGGAAGAAAAATATAACACTTGCTCAAATGTACTTATTACTTGTTATACATACCACCCACTTCCAAATACAGGACTGTTGACCAGACACTATTTGGGGGGTGAAACATTCCCAACACACAAATGACACTGATAAGGCATGTTTGGCACATCAGTCAGTGTTAGTGTTACTGGTAGGTTGAGCCAAAATACTGTGGTCAAAAACTGACCACTAATTAAGAACCAAAGGATAGCAAACACAAATTGTCTATGGCAACAGATGGGAGATATTGTCCTGCAAGGTGAAACAACAAGTTAAGGTTTTTCCAAAAAAAGTGCAGTATAACACACTGCAATTTCAAATGTTTAAACAACTACCTTGACCATTAAGTCTGAATGCAAACTTGTGTATAAGTCCTCCCAGCTCTAGTGAGTGACTGACCTGCAAATTTTCTCACTCTTCATTTGTTCTGGTTGCGGATGCGCAAACACCTCCTCTTTAGCGGGGGCTCCAGCTCTGCTGCTCCTGCCACTGCTAATGGGGCAGTCAGGCCACATGGCAGAATTCCTGTTGTCTTCTCTGCTGGTTTGGGAACAGGCTGAATGACGCAGCCTGGTTTGGGCATAAGTGGCAGAGCGTAGGCGTGGTCTGCTCCAGACGCTGCATCCTCTGCCTCTTGGGACTTCTCATCTCCGGTGCCCCCGGGAGTACTGGCCTGCTCGGATAAGGCTCTCTTACCTGCTGCATCCCTCTCAATGACTGAGCAGCTGTTTTCTTTAAGGTCCTCTCCCTCCTCCGACTGGTCACAGATTGCAGCTGTCCTGCGGCACGGTTCCAAAGGGGGGCGCTGTTCCATAGGTGGAGTCCGAACTGAAGGCTCGAGTGGCTGCATGCTGCAGCCCCCATTGACAATCACGTTACAAGGCGTGGCGGTTCCTGGCTCTGCTTTTGTTGTGGAGATGCTGGCTGTGGGAGCAGAAAGAGTGCATGTAACTGGTTGAGTTAATGGGGGCATGGCGCTACAGAAGGAAGGGTCAGCACAAGGCAGTGCAACATTGTCCAGTGGGCTTTTAGCCTTACTATCTCTGTCTCTTTGCAAATCCTCTATTGGCCCTGTGCTGTCAGAGTCCCTCCCATTTGCTTCACATTCACCCAGTCGTGTGACAGCTTGCCCTGTGAGTGGGGTCGTGTCAGGCTCTGGCTTCACTTGCACACATGGCACTGCCCTCTGGATGACCAGCTGTTGCCTTGAGCGACGGTTTGTTGTCAAATCGATTATTCCGTTAGCTGGTGCGTCTGTTGGAGATCCTGAATTTGACAAACTGGAGCTTACACTTCCTGGGCTCTCCATTTTAACAGTGAGATCCACCACACTTGTCCTGCCTCGTTCCTTCTGGCCGGACACTCCTGGTGAAAGCGTGTCTGAGCTTGAGGCACCTTGTTTATGATCTCCACCCTCTCCTCCTCTGGATGCATCAGAGTTACTGTGCTCACCAGACACCTCCGGAAGCATCCCATCATTCCCTGGACGGTCACCTGATGCTTTTGGACTAATCGGAATGGGAACAGGGATGGGTATTGGCACCGGTAACGGCACAATGACAGGATACGGCACTAAGAGCATCGGAGGGGGAACCAAAGGTGCAAGTGACGGCATGCCAAAGTTCATCACTGGTGGAACTGGAATGGGCCCAGTTGGCATCATGTTAATTGGAGGGAAAGGCAGCCCAGGCATGTGGGTACCAGGGTGAGGGGGCATCATACCAGGTGGATTACCTGGCAAGGTAGGGGTGGAGGAAGGGTGGACATGGGGTGAGAGAAGGGGGCGATGCATAGGGCTTGAGGGAGGGCCCAGGGTCCGAGGAGGAGGAGGAGGAGGACCAATGCCGGGAATCATGGGATTGGGGAGTGGACTGTTGGGGCCAGGTGGCCGAAGGAATGGAGGCCGTATTTGCTGCATCATCTGGTGCTCCATAAAGAGGGGAAGAGGCACTGGACCACGGGGTGTCATCACCATAGGAGGGCTGCCAGGTGGCATCCCAAGTGGTGGGTGGAGTCCAGGTGCAGGGGGTGGGGGAAGGGGAAGCGGTAACGTCGGACTTTCACGTGGCCTTGGCGTGGAGATTTTTGCTGACGATGAGGATGATGAAGACGAGCACATAGTTCCAGGCTCAGAGGGAGATCCCGACGCCGATCCTGAATGTCCAGCCCCGGAAGTAGCGGCCCCTGGCGAGGGGGGCTTCCGGGCACGAAGTTCGCTCAGAGGAGCACTCCAGGACTCAGGGGTGAGGAGCTGCATTCCAGGGCTACCCTCTGACTTCCCCTCCCCTCCCTGATGAACAGGGTTACATAAGCCTGCTGGCAGGGCTGCCTGGGTCTCTTTATAGAAGATGTCCATCTTGTACTGGTTCAGGCATTTCGCGCTGCAAAACTGCAGACGTCTCTCTCCAGACCCAAAGTCCAGATACTCCTTAGTGTGGCGGATGTGCTTGCACCAGTCACACACCTGTAATGCACAAAAACACACCAAACATAGATCAGCATTCAAAACATTCATTTTACATTTAAAATCTGCAAGATTCATAAAAGCAACATGGCTTACCAAATAATTTAAGCTTTTAAAACTGTGTATGTGTATATGTATGTTTAAATGTCTGTTTTTTCATATTGTTGTGAAAAAGTTTAGGCCCAAATTTAATTCCCAGATATAATCCATAAGGCAAAGCTTTTTTAAAGTCCTAACAGTAGTTACCTAAACAGTAGAAGTCAATAGTCAAATCTTTTCTGTAAATATATCCCAAAATCTCCATCCAGCTCTTCATTAAGGTGACACAGACTGATGGATGTGGTTTTGGGGGACAGTATGATTTACTGTAATCTATAAAAATGAACACTTTTCTTAAATGGAAAACTTTATTTGTTTTACTTCCAAACTTGGAACAGTTGGAATGGGCACTGTTTACTGGGTACAAATACAGGAACATGTAGCTCACACCATGAAATATTAAGTTAGCGCTCATGTGTCTCATCTGAACACTAAACGTCCATCTACTGCAAAGGGCAACTCCTGCACATCATTTTCATTTTCCTTCTGTCTCCCTCACTCACTCACTCACTCACTCACACAAAAACACAGAGTCGGCGCTTGTCACAGACTCACTTGCCGCTGGCGGACCTGCAGGGTCGAACCAGACTGTCCCAGCTAAAAGGATTTCCCTTCAAGGAACAATTAGGTGTGTGTATGTGTGACTAGATACACACGAAAACAAATAGGCAGTCTGCTTGTCTATTCAAGGTGACACTAACAGGAAATGGCAGGTACAAGAAGTCTGAGAGGAAGGAGTGTGTGCGCACACGCATGCATAATGCAAGAGTGGATGACGTGTGTATTAGAAACCAGGTTTCAAAGATTTGGAAAAGTGTCTCAGAACCAACTTTCTACATCTGTCCTGTCATTCTGTACGGTCTCCCTCCATCCGTCTGTCACTCGTTTTCTCGCAAGCTCGGGCTGACGAGTGCGGAGCGGCGGATTAGCCTCGGGCCCAGCGAGCTGATTACCGAACAGGAGTCTCGCAGGAAGTAATGAGGGGATTAATCAGCTGTCACTGCCGTCAATGACAGACATTCATCTCTCTCTCTCCCTCTCACACACACACACACCCCCCAACACATTCACTTACACTTGTAACAAATCCAGACCTGACTGTTGCCTGCAACAATACATAAACCTGACCTGACCACACACAGTGGGGTGCTGAGGGGCTTGTAGCACCCAGATTTCAGTACTGCTACTTCTAAAAATAAGTAAACATGACTAATATTATGATCATAATAAACATGTCAGCTCAGTTGTATTTTAGATATGTATGACAAAATGGTCACATTAACGTCACTTTCATATGTTTACAAAATCCTGCCCTATGGTAGTAGTCTAGTGGGTAAAACACTTGCTTTTGAACCTGAAAACCACAAAGTCATAGGTTCAAATCCCACTTTTTACCAGCTGCTCTGGATAAGAGTGTCTGCCAAATACCCCCCAGTAACCGAGCTCTAAAGAGCTCCGGGGGATGTCACCAACACAAAGCAGAGATGGATGTAAAATGTTTGCAGAGTAGTGGTCCAGTAGCCTACTGGGTTTACTTTACTAATATAACTGCCTGTTATTCCAATTCTTGAGATTGTTGCCTCATGATGAGTGAGACACAATCAGCCAATGCACCACATACAAACAATTTGATTGACTGCCGCTCTGCTCATTTTTCAGGCAGAAGCACAGAGCAGGGTGTGCATCAGTGGTTTGAATCAAACCATTTATCCCAACAAACATTCCAAGTTCTGTTTGTGCCATTAATTAAATCATATTAAATTTTGATCTCTATGCTTCCTGCTGTGTATTACAGTCTGTCAGAATGACCACATGGCACATATGAAAAAAGCACTATACCGCATTTTAAAAAATGAAACAGTAATAGGCGTCAGGATGAACATGTTAATGTGAGCATTACGGTATATATTTTTAAATAAGTAATATAACTGTTTCACATAATCTATGTTGCTAATGTCTGAGCTTCATTAATTAAGTGTTGGTCAGCCTCACCCAGTTCACACACACACACACACACACACACACACACACAGTGTCTCAGCGCTGAAGTCATGTAGGTCTTAACATGTGTGTATGGTGAATTATACATGGGTGCTAATTTTCCTCAGTTTAAACTCGGCGCAGATGGAGAGCACTTAACCAGCCCGCGCTCCGAGCAGGAAATTTCACTGCACATTACACTAATGCACTTACTACCTCTCTCTCTCTCTCTCTCTCTCTCAATTTATACTTTAGCTCAATTCATGTATTATTCCATCATACTTTCTCACGCAATCTCTGTCATTTCCCCCTTTCCTACCTATCTTGCTTCCTCTCTTAACCATCTATTCTCTCCTCTCTCACTTTTATCTCTTTCCCCAATTCCTCTCTAGCTTTCTCTCCCCCAGTCCCTCCACCCTCTACCACTCTCACTCGTTCTCTTCCCATTCTTGTTCTCTCCCTTCTCTCTCCTCCCATCTTTTCCCTCCATCATCCACTCTCTCTCCCTCTCCCTCTTGTTCTAGACGTAATTACTATTCAGCGTTTATTTGACGTGGCTGATCACTGTGACAAAGGTGCGACTGTCCGCAGACTCTTTCTCTCTCCTTTTTCCGTAATTACCTCGCTAACTCGTGGCCGTGGGTCGAACATTAGCGCCTCTGCTTTACATCTCAACACAACTCTCTCTTCCAGCACCTTCACCCTTTGACTCGCGCAATCTGTCCACCACGAGTCCACTCTCACACACACACTCACACACTCACACACACTCCCACTCACACACAAATACACATGCAGTCTGATGCAATGCAGAATGACAATGTTGAAACAAAACATGAAAATGTGGAATGTGTGAATTAAAAGTTTTCCCTCTTACCCCAAATATAGTCAATCAGTCAAAACATGACCAGTGTCTGAAGTATCATCTTGCCACAATTCATGGATATTCAGTCCTCTTAAATCAGATTGCCTATGTGGTTTCTGATATTTTAGGATGCACTTTTGGGACTAAAGTATGGACAAAGTCCAAGATGACTACAGTTTTATGATAATCCATTACCATTTACTTTTGTAGCTATGAAACTAACTTTTATACATTTTCATAGATAACAGTGTATCAGAACCCTCATAAGCACATCTATCACACACAAATGTGTGATGATCTAAGAATGTAGCTGAAGTAATGCTACTTAATGCCTTCCATTAATTGTTAACTACATTAGCTTCACAGCTCCAGTGCAATCTTCGGACACCAGACACATATCTTGGCTGATCAGGATAAAGAAGGAAACTGAGTAAATTGGCAAAATAAAATCACATATGTCTTTCTGTGACAGCTGTGAGCATATGAGTGTAGCCTTGTGTCTCAATTTGGGTACTAGCCACTTTTGGCTCAAGTAGTATGTTCATACTGAAAAATGAAATTATATTATTATTTTAC
>JBBMFX010000141.1:18130655-18141316 GCA_037832545.1 Rhabdalestes septentrionalis | reverse complement strand
TACACGTAAATGTCAGTACACACATTCACACACACACAAACACACACACACTAGAGCAGGTCACTGCAGGCTAGTGCATCCCCAGAATGAGTCAAAACGACTGGAGTCTCTGTCTCACTATGTGTGTGTGTGTCTGCTTTGCACACCTGGGTCCATTGCACAAACTTTGTAGCTAAAGATATGGCATGTAGAGTAAGTGTGTGTATGTGTGTGTGTGTGTGTGTGTGTGTGTGTGTGTTTTTCCCACACCTGGGTCCACCACAGAAAATCTACAGCTAAAAATACAGCATACAAAATGAGTGTCATGCTGTGTGTGTGTGTGTGTGGGTGTGTGTGTGCGCGAACATTTGAATATTGTGGCCTTGGTTTTAAAAAGCTTTGTTAATCTTTTTTTAATCTTGATAAAAATGTTTCTAGTCTTTCTTCCCCGCCACATTTATAGGACAATATGCTTAGTAAATGTGTCTACACTGCAATACACTATACAGTAATATATACTGCACTACAATATATTGTATTATAGGATAATGCACTCTGCTTTATCATACTGTATTGAACTACACAGTAATGTACAACACTGTATTCTTCTACATTGTTCAGAGACACAGTATTCTGTGCTGCACTGTATTATATAGTGCTACATAACACTGTACTATACTGTGATATACCATGCTGTAGTGTACTGTAGTATACTGCACTGTTCTATAGAGCATCATACATACTGTATTATACTGTACTATTGTATAGAGCAGTGGACTACACCGTACTGTCCTATACTTTATTGTGTTGTACTGTACTGCACGGTGTGTACCCGTAACTGAATCAGCCACAGGACCTGAAAACAAGTGAAATGTGTAGACATTTTCCTTATATATGGCAGCTGGAAATCTGAACCAAAGTTCATGTTTTTGATTCGGTTAGTTAAGGTTTCAATATTTTCCAGCACACTAAACTATTTTGCACAACACAACTCCATTCTGTCATCATCTCCTACATTGTCTGCAACTTAATGTACTTAATAATGGTCGGTTTGTAGAAGTCACAGTTTCTGCTGATGCTTACAGAAACACATTGTAGTTTATATGACTTATTTCTAAATTGTAGCATCCCCTGAAATCTGAAATGAATGGAAGGAGCAGATTCTAAACTATCACTCCAGACAACATCAGTCTGTGTGAGAAGAAGATGGGATACTTTATTATGAGGGGACATTTATTATAGAGAGTATAGTAGCTGTGTGTTCAGCTGTGTGTTACATTTTGAAAAAAATTGTATAGATTGTCAAAATACAATTTATGTGAACTGTAAATGTAGTGAAACACAAACTTGTAAACCTATGTATTAAATTACCTCATTAAGTAATTACATCATCAATATATATCCTTAAATTATTACATTATATGACACTATAAGAATTCTGCTTGGCTAGACTCATACCTGCTGGTGGCTTGATTAGAGGGGGTGGGATCAAGGGCACTATGATTGGCAGGCTCCCTTGCTCCTTGGCAACTGACATTGAGGAGGAAGGGTTAGCAGCCGTTTCCGCAGCGACGCCGTTCCGTGGTGTGGGGGTGGAGCTGGAGCTGTTGGCGTGAGGCGAAGAACCGCTGTTTTCGGCCATGGATGCTTTTGGCAAAGAGTTTTCTAGATGGGTGGGGAAGGAAAGGGAAAACGGTTTAGTTTGCCTTATGAGGTCCACTCAATGAGTCCATTCATCACAATGTAAATCACAAGCATGGTTATCAAATGGTGTAAGAATTTAATTATGGGGTCTCCATATGACAGCAATGATCTGGGGTAGTATACTACTATTTGGCATTGACTACACAGACTAAACAGCTCAACAGCTCACAGCTCACTCTGCTTCCACCCTGTGGCCATTATATTAGAAACATCCTCCTTAAGCTTCCATTCACTGTCCACTATATTTGAAACACTTTATAGCTTCATTATACAGGTGCACAGTTATTAATTGGAATTTATTCGTTTATCAGCTCCCCTCTACCACATGCATCCTTAGCCAGTTTCTGGCCACAGGACCGCCTTTGCTTGGATATTGTCTGGGTAGTGGACTGTTCTCAGGACAGGTAGTGTGACATGGTAGTGTGTGTGGTGCTGGTACGAGTGTGTCAAGCACAGCTACTGCTAGGTTTGGAGTTTTCCATCACTCAGCTAAGTTCAGCTCTGCGGTCGGAAACTGACCACGGATGGAAGTCTGTGTGTTAATAGAGGACACAGTCCTTAACTGTACAGCAGCATGATGGAACTACAAGAGTGTGGTTTCTGATAAATTGGCCAATTTACTTCAATTCAGTTTCTGGCCACTGCTGTGTTAGACCAAATTATGGTAAAGAGCAACATTTAACAAAATTCTTTGCACTACACACACATACGCACGCACACACACACCACACACACACACTTTCTACACCTGCAGCTAACTAGACAAACGTCAGTGCTAAATGCCCAAACACGATGTGGGCAGATTTCCAGAAACTCATTTGTCATTCTGACTGTGCATGAGAGCTGATAGGGATTAAGTCTAAATGAGTTAATTAAGTTTGATTGTCTCGTCCCTAATCTCAGCACTTCCAGCTCCGTCCCCCAACAATGGCCGAGTATCGTAATCTGTATCCGTGGATTTGTATGATGGTGGAATGTAATTATGGGGCCAATCTTGGGGCAGGCAAGACATGGCAAACAGTGTCGAAGCACGGCACTCTTTAAACACTAAATCTCTTCTTTCTGTGAGAAGGGGGGCAGGGCTAGTGGGCTTTTTTCGGGTGGGGGGATTAGATTCCTCATTGTGTCCAGACTCTCCGAGCTGTTGAAGATGGTTGACAATTTAAGTCGTACTAATGCGCTAACTGGGGGCGCCTGCGTAAGACCCCGGGATGAGAGCACCATCCTCAGCTGGATGCTTTCACAGGAGAACAATGCGGAGAGTTTAAAAATGTAGCTTTGCCTTCTTTCACTTTGTGTCAACATCTTCGATACTAACAATAGCTGCAGTTTGGAGTCTCTGGCATCTCCATTTGTGGTCCTAGTTGGTTTTGGCTCAGTGTAATTTTACAGGGTTACACTCATCTAGAAAAGTTCATAAGAGCATTCTAGGGAATGCCTGTGCTAGAAGGCAGAAACTTCCACTCACAGCCAAATTAAAATGTTTAGTCAAGTTATGTTCTGTTAATTCGGCTCTATCCGTTAACAGCTCCACCTTTCCAAGTTCAAGACTTTTAATGTGTACTGTGACCTGGAAGATAAAATAAAATAAAATAAAAAAGCACCTACTGAAAATAAGAATTTCTCCTGTTTTTCACCTGTTAACAACAATGCAAATTTTCTCACAATACAAATTTTGACCTTCAGAGAGGCAAAATAAAAGCCAATATTATTCAAAATTGCAGATCACAAAACAGTAGTCACATGACACAGCCCCTAAAAACATTTTTTTTTTGTTCTTTAGCCACACTCCTTGCAATTCATTCATGCCCCAGTTTCAGTATTACTAAGAATGGGCTGTACACCTGTACTCCAGCAAGGTGAAGCTAAAAGTGAGGGGTTTCTGATAAAGTGGCCAGTAATGGACACATTGAATTTTGGCAAATTTAATGTGTGTTGTAAGCACAGCTCACCTTTCAGTACTGAGATGTGTTGCCGGATTTCTCCGTCGGGATAGTTGCGTATCTCGATGTCATCCGAGTCTCGTAACTCCACCTTGTCGTAACCGTACCAGCCTAACAGCTCATTCATCGTGTTTTCAGCAAAACTCTGCAATCAAACACAGCTTTTAGAACTGTTGAAAGACATATTTTAGACATTGATTATAATCAAATGAGTCTCATAAGAGCCTTAAAAAAAACAAACAAAAATCAAATCAAATTGTGGTGAAATGTAAAAGTTATTTTTATGATCGCACACACATACAACATATAAACACATCAGGCACACACAGTTCTGCAGGCATTCACTCTCAGATATGCTGTTCTCCACAGTACAAAATAAAAGTCTTATTACAGTTGGACAGTTGTATATCTGATGGCTGGTACAAAACTGTTTTTAATTACTCAGTATTTACACTTTCTGAGGCAAATATGTATGGAATTATCGCTGACTGCCTTTATACTTGGCAGTCTGTTGACAATTGACCTTGCTTTTACAACTAAACTCTGAGTTTCCTATTTTGTATTTAAACCTCCAAGTAAGACATCATATTCCAACCTTTTTTTCAAAATCTTTTATAGAATGAAATGGTTAAAATTCAAACAAAGTCAGAATTGTTCACAGTGTTGGTGATTGGAACCAAACATCTACCTTAAAAATGTTCCCTCACAGAAAGTTATGACAAGAAATGGTCATTAATATGCTGCCTGATGAGGCAAAGATGGACCAAACCTAAATCCATTTATCTTGGAGGGTGCTGTCAGGCAAAATATTGAAAGAAAACATTTTAAGTTCAGATTTACCACTCAGAAGATTCCCTGGTTTGTTTGAAAATGAAAGGAAATGACAGTTTGTTGTTGTGGTAGACCTGGTTCCACTCACCACCACTATAAAGAGGCGGCAAGTTTCTCTGCATGACTTTGTTCAAATCTCAAACACTGAATTAGGCCCAAATGTTACATATTGGAATTCCTCTTTAAATCAGTGGATGCTCCCCTCTGCTGCAGTTACCGTCTCCAATTTTCTAGGAATGCATTTCACTAGAACATTTCTTAGCCCCTTGAACACAAACAACTCTTTAACTCATCCCAAAGGTCTTGGATGGAGCACAATCACACCAGAGAAAGCAGTTCCTCTGTTCCACGGCCCAACCCTAGAGGTTTATACCCCTATAGCTTGGCATGTGCAGCCACTCTATTAATCAGTGCTTTTCTGTAGAGATTATACAATCTGTGGGTGCAAAACTGAACACCTATGCCAGCAATGGGGCACAGTAAAGTAGCCAAACTCTGGATCATTTTGTACATGCAATGACTTTTTTAAACAGTGTTATTATTGCCTGTCACATATATTTCCATTCTGCACTCAGACCTGAAAAGAAGGAATCTGACATATTTTCACAAGTCATATCCACTGTATTAACATCACTCACAAATGCTTAATACAGTGAAATACACCAATAAACCATCACATCTAATTTAAGCCCATTTAAAATTTTCACAACCCTGCAATACAGTTTAAAGTGACAGTTCAGCAAATCATCAAATGTACCCATATGTCCCTCTACTTCAAATGTAGTCCATGCGTTGAGGCATGTTTGGTGTCTCAAGTTAGCTTCTTTAGCTAACATCTAAAACATCTAAAACAATCCAGTCACCTAAAACCATGTGACGCTGTTTAGAAATCTCTATTTCTGATTATGCTTATGTAGTTTCTGACACTGTAGGAAATTAATGTTCTACTATAAACATGGACAGAATGTGCTAGCATAGCTAAAGCTTCCAAAACCACATAAACAGGTTTATTTGTGATTCGGAATGACAGAAAACAACATACATTGTGCACAGTTCTAACTAGTGCACATAAACTTCTATTAACTGATACCAACACAAAAGCAGAGAAGTAAACTTTAGTCACCAAACATGTCTTGGCTACATTTGGGGTAATTGTGAAACTGTGTACAATTGATTTTTGGCTGAACTGTTGCTTTAATGAAGTCCATGCTGCTCTTCTACCCTGTAAGCGGAATCCAGAACTTTCTCCTTCAGTTCTTTCAAATTGATCAGTATTACCTGATCAATTCTGCCAGACCATGCAGAAAGTCAAGAATAAGATTAATCAAATATTCACATTTTATAAAAATTGAATGGTCAGAATGTATTTGGTGGCCATGCATTTGGGCGCTCCACAAAAACCTGTACATTATTTCAAAAACATCTATAGATCCATAGATGGAGAAGAAGTGAATTCTTCTACTCTTTCTCTCTCTTTTTTGTTGTTCACTGCAGACAGATTCACTCAAACTAAGGAAGCTCTCACCATCACGTCGGGCGGGTTGCCATGGAAACCGCCCCCCTGCCCCGCCCCTGGGAGGGGCACCTCAGCCGGGACCTGATGAGACACGGAGTCAAGAGCTGTCAATCAAGCGCACCAAAGTGTCAATCAATCACCACTGCAGTCAATTAACGAGCTGCTTCACTCCGTCATGGTAAATGAATAGCGAGTTTTATTCATTAGCTTAAATCACGCTAATGTTTGACTGCTAAATGACTGTAGTAGAGAAAGAGAAAAATGACCCAGGGCATCACGGCCAATTCAGTTCAATTTGGTTGTACCTGCTGATTTTTTAACAAGGCCCTGAGAACTTTCACCAGTCATGTTAGACAATCTGCATCTAATTTTAATATGTACTGTATAATCAAAAGTCTCCAAAAGAGTCTGTGTATTCTTTTTATTTAAAGACATCTTGCTAGAGGCTAGAGGGTTATATCGCCCCCCAGCATTGGGATGTGATGTTCTTTGGAGCTCCTTTGGGATGAGTTGGAATGATGTCTGTGATCAGGAACTAATTTCTCTGTCCTCACTAACGCTGTTGTTGCTGAATGCAATAAACTCCTCACAGCACTGTCCCAACACCTAGCCTTTCCGGAAGAATTGTGGCTGTTACTGCAGCAAAAGGGGGCAAACTGTTAATGTGATTGATTTTAGAAAATATGAATAGGTGTCTACAAACTTTTGAACATTCAGTGTAGATCTAACACACTCACAGGAGAGTGCTTAAAAAAACTTTCTGTGATTGAGACTTTGGAGGCATCTGGTTCCATTCACCACCACTGTGAAATATTCTGACTCTGTAAGGTTCTGTAGAACAGAGCATTTCACACCAAACCACTCACACAGACTTACTTTTTTTTAGAACAGTGTTTATCAAGCCATGAAATGGAAGGTCGTGGGTTCAAATCCCTGGACTGCCAGTGGCAGGTGTGTTCAGGTGTGACAAACTGACACTTTACATTTTTACAGTCTGTTCAGTCAACTGACAGGTGCACCTCCCCAGTTCTACCACTAGGGGGTGGTGATCTTTTCAGTGTGTGTACAGTGTGTTTAATGGCTGAGTTCACAAGGTCGCTCTGTCCAATCCAGTCTATGGGGTTGCAGCCAGTGGACCCAAGCCATTGCCGCGTTCTCCTTTAACTTATTTCACTGAATATTCTGAACTTGATAAGGTGCACAGACTTAAGCTGCACAGACTGAAGTTACACTTAGGAGACCCATTTCAATACAAACCCAATAGTCCCTGCTTTCTTTGAATGAAAGATTTTAACATGATACACAAACATTTAACTTACCATTCACTCCTCGGGTCATATCTGTCCTAAACTGCAAACTCAGTCTGTTTTGAATTCACTGTTTTTGTGATGTCACTGTTTTTTGTTCATTTACATACCTACTCTGTCTACAGCAATTTAGCTTTCCCCACTTCAGCCCATTCTGTAATAAAATACCTTATCTCTGACTAATTTCTGAATGAAACAATCTATGGGACAGGCAATCACAACAGAGCTCATATACACATATCATTTAACAGCACAATTACAGCAAACAGGTTGGAAAATATTCATCTAGAAATAAATTAGTACAGCAGAGTACAGCAAATCTCATTTTGAATTGACTGTTTTTGTGATGTCACAAAAGCCAAATGTATTCACATTTACATTGTGATTCCGCATTTGCCATTGAAGTGATGAGGAGTGTTTACGCAGGAACTGTTTTTTTAATATAAAGAAGACAGGGTCTTTTAAATCAGATATGTGGCACATAATTGATTACAGGAAAGAAAAACTGTTTTTTAAATTGCATATACATGTAAGAACATACTCTGTTCCCAGATAAATACATTTAAAGCTCGTCCTCTGAAGGCCCAAGGTTTCTGCACAGAAATGAAGGTGCACAACATATTACAAGTTCTAATTGATCTAGGTTGGCTGTGGCTCTGGTGTTTAACTCGATTCACAGGTCAAGTTACGCAGATAAAGAGAGGTCACATGGGTCCTGACAGGGTCAAACTTAGGGTCAAACTGTGTTCATAGCTATTCAGGCCATAAATAATTCATTATTAGTGCTTTTATTGGGGTGGGTGCATTTATACACACACACACACACACATAAATACTATATATTTATATATATATATATATATATACATACATAGATTTCTCTGCTCATCTGAGGCTTCTGCAGAAATGGAAGGAGATTCATTCACAAATCAGGACCACCAAAACTCATGAAAATAATATTCTGCTCTCTTTCTGCCATTCTGTTTAATTAATTGTCTGATTCGAATTTGTAATGAACCACTTTCATTAAATTACACAACAATTTGTCACTACTTTCAGTCACTACTGCACACACATACACACAAACACACACACACATATACATTTGTATTATATATTTTACCATAGTGCCCACCCCTCCTTTCAGCTTGTCTCAGTTTACCCCGCACGGCCCCCTGAACTCCTCACTTAAACATGAATGGAGTCTTACAGTGCGGCCCCTCTGACAGCACGAGTGTTCAGGAGTGTTTCCCTTCACACTTTCCTCACAGCTGATGTCATCCCGTCACCCAGTTACAGCTCCACGCTCAACACCACACCACAAACCGACCCACACATAAACAAACTGATACATACACACAGCTCACTCAACCATCTCTCTCTCTGTGTCTCTTTCTGTATTCTCTTTCTCTTCCTTAGTCTCTGTCTGTAAATTTTTCTTGCTTTTCTTGCTGTTCTCTGCATTTTCCTTTTCTCCTCTCTCCTCATTTTTCTCTGCTCCTCTCCTCCACTTTCTCTCTCTCTCTGCTGATGGCCTGTCTGTAAACCTGCCACTTCCAGAGTGGTGGAGAGATAGCAAGTGATATTCTTGATGGCATGAAAGAGGAGGGAGGAAAGAACGGGAGAAAGGACAGAGAGAGAGAGAAAGAGAGAGAGATAGAGAGATAGCTTATGTCAGTATAAACACCCTTTTGAATACCTCAGTTCTGAGCCCCAATCCTAGCAGAGCTACGGCAGATCTGTGCAACAGTTGACCAGTACAGTCACCATATACCATCTTAATTAATGTTCAATATTAATGCTAATTATCATATGGATATCCATAATCTGTTTTATGAATAACACTTTGAACCTTAAAGAAAACAAACAGCTGTTACAAAATTATGCATTCATGAATCTGACTGTGTCTACATTATGTCTACAGTCCACATTTTAGAAAGCTTTTCCTTTTTTTTAATTTTTGTCACAGTCTGCTCTTATTCCGAGATTTGTATTAGTGTTCATGTACCGTTTTCACTCACAAATTTGGACCATGCATTCGAGAGTGGAGCAGAGACATGCATGTGGGCGGAGCACTGGATTGTGGGTGTGCCATGGATACATTTGTGGGCGGGGCATGGATACATTTATTGGTGGGGCATTTATGAATCTGCATACCTGGCACAGCAAATGTGTGTGTGTGGCATGGATATATTTGTGGGTGGGACATAGATCAGTTGATTGTTGATATTTTACTAATAATATTAGCACACATTTAAATATTATAACCTAGACACAGAAAACATTTTTAAATTAATGTATGGATATGCTTCAGAATGTGTTAAATAATATCCAAGTTTTTTTTTTTACTTTTGCATTTGAACCACCTTGTTTTCTAGAAAAAAGCACATCCTTAACACTGTTTTCTTGACTTTGCATCAGAAAAATCTTGAACCTGCCCAGAAACAATGTAAATTTAATGAAAACATCCTTTACTATGTACTCCATGATGCAGTTACATTAAAGAAAATGGTAGATAAATCAATTGCAGATCAAAATGACATCAAGAACTCTCGACTTTCACTGGTTAAGTTTACAGGAGGACGGTTCCACATTAGAGACACTGCATGGAGGGAGGGTGAGGGGTTTATATTGTTGATCGTTTGCTCCGATCTGGTCCAGTAAATTTAGACGAAACCTTGGACGACTCAAAGCTTTTTACTGCACACAAAAAGGCCGGTTCACAAAGTTAAAAGAAGCTACAAATCTCTCTCTCCCTCTCTCTCTCTCTCCTTCCCGCTCTCTCTCCCTCTCTCTCTCTCTGATCTCTCCCTCTCTCTGATCTCTGAGTGCAGGTTGTAATGGTACGAGGAACCGGACACCATGTGGGCAGTAACTGGAGTAGGTCACTGGACACCATGATAAAATTCCCTACACACTCCGCCAAGTTTCCCTCCCAGCCTACGCACTTCTCTTCCCTCTCCACTCTTTCTCTTCTCTCTCTCTATCCTTCTCTCTCTTTCAATCTCAGCCACCTCTTCCTCTCTCTAATGCTTTCTCTCTTTTCCTGTCCTCCTATCCCTCTTTCTGTCTTGCTCCTTCTCTTACTCGCTCATTCCCTCCCTGTCTTGCCCTCTTCCGTATCATTTGCTCTGTCTTTCTCTGCCTCTGTCTCTCTATCGCTCTCATTTCCCTCCCTTTTTTCTTTTCTTTTACATTGTTTTCGCTCTTATTTTCCCCCTCTCTCTCTTTTTCTGTCTCTTACTCTCTCTCTTTCTCTATCATTTCTTTCCATCCCTCTCCCCCCTCCTCTCTTCCTTGATATTTGCTCTCTCCTGTATTCTCAGGTTTCAGTTTTTACAGCTTTAGTCCGCCTATTGCTGTATACATTCCTGTCTCCCT
>JBBMFX010000141.1:18074417-18087910 GCA_037832545.1 Rhabdalestes septentrionalis | reverse complement strand
CTCGGTATCATTCGCCTTAGTATAGTATATAGAAGTATCGGATCGGGACTCTGTATCGGTAGATACTCAAAATCAAATGACTCAGACTCAAGGGCAAAAATAAACCTGATCGGGACATCCCTACTGAAAACCATCAAACCTACAAACCACTCCTGAATCTACTGGCCACTATAGAGAAACCAGTTTGGTCCCTTAAAGCAGTGTTTCTCAAACTGCCGGTCCATGGAGCCTCGCTTCTGCGCCAGTCAAAATTCAGTCAGATCCAGCTGTGATCTCAGTGCTGCAGTCACTGCGTGCCCCGCCCTGCCCCGCCCCGCTCCGCCCCCTCGACTTTGCGGTCCGCCCCAATGTTCAGCGTTCCCGCTCTTTGTCTCTTGTACTCTAAACTTTTCACGAACACACACGCGTTAAGAGAGCTATCAATAAATCATGGCGTGTTCAAAGCAAGCAAGTCTGAATTCTTTATCTCGGGGGCGTCCCCCAAATAGTGCCCTTCCTCTCCACGGATCTGTGTGAGACCGCTTTTCTGAACTGGCAGTAGAGCTTAGAATCTCGGGTTCAGTTTTTGGGCCTGATCTAAGCTCTAACCGGCAGCCATGAAAACAAGGCACAGAGACAGAAAAACTCGGAACACTCGCTCCGAGCAGCTCTGTCAGCGCGTCTTCCTCCTTTCGACCAGTCAATGGCGAGAAAGCAGACACACCCATCATATTTAAATGTTAATTAAAATTTTTGGTTGCCAAATAATCCCTGAGGATGACTAGACCTGTAATTTAATTTAGGTTTAAAGCCAACCTGCACGTTCAGCACCATTTGGCAGTGTTCAAAAGTGTAGTTTAAAAAAGCATAAAGCAAAAAATATATAGACAATTGTAAAAAGAAAAAGAAAAAAATAATAACGATAATAATAATAATAATAATAATAATAATAATAACTCCAGCCGAATTACTACATATCTGTATATTTACTAGGCAATAAAATATTTGCTTGGAAATAATCTCAAATTTAGCCAAAGCACTCCTGTTAGGTCATGTTTAATATTGTTCTTACATAGGCATAAGCCCTAATGAAACCAATAGTAATAGTTAAAATAACTGTAGTTGTAGTGGTGTAACAATAATACAAATAATAATAAAAACTACATTAGTAATACTATCTGTCTATAGTAGCGGGGGGGTGGGGCGGGGGTTGTTGTTTATACAGAGCCCCAAAGCCTGACATGACTGGTCCCCAGGACTAATAAGTTTGAGAAACGCTGGCCTACAGTAGCCTTAGTTTCTCATTTTCTAAAATAAACACTTGGTGGTTCTTCAAGCTCTAGACTATTTCTACAGGTTTTTTTTTAATATACAGTTCATTTAGTTTCATTTCTACAAATTGTGCCAAATTTGATATTATAGATAAGAGTCTCATTCTCCTGCCATTCTGTGATCGGCAATCGGCAGATCATGATCTTGGTGATTAGCCCCAAAAATGCTGATCGGAGCATCTCAATATGTGGTCATATTTGTCTCTGACCACCTCTGAAAGGTGGTCTGAGCGATCAGGTCAGGTTAGACCTGTATCTATACCAGTACAGCTTCATGCTTTGTCTTTGTTTGTGCTGTGAGTAAATTGAAAAGTGCAATGAAAACTGTGCTGTAACTGAAGAAAGGGTGTGTGCTTTTTTTTCTTTTAATAAGCATTCTAGAGCTCCCTCTGGTGGCAGATGTGGTAAAGACATCACAGGTAACAGGTTTTCCCTGCTGAGTGTTTTTAGTTTGATGCAGTGTTTTATTCCTCTTACAGATTGTTCACTTGCCTTTAATGACTGAGTGTGTTTAATCAGGGAAAACATTCCAGAACCAGGACTGAGAAGCATTGTCCTTGTGGAATGTGGATTTGGAACATATTAACACATTGCAGTGCGCTAGCTGCTCATTTTACCCCGTAATCCAGGACTGTTTACCAAATATTAAGGGAGTTTATGTGACCTGACGATTCTTTCAGCAAAAAGACACACACAGACACACACACACTCACTCTCACACAAACCTTTAAAGTTTATTCACTCAAAACAATGGAGCAGTGGAAAGCCCCTGGAGTGTTTATACATGTGACTCACTCCACACACAACTGTGAGTAAAGATCATGATTGTTTGTTGTGTGTAACTCAACCTGTTGTGCAGCCGACTGTGATAAGACATGCTTTACCCTTCCAGATCCTGCATATGGCTGACCAACACTTACAGGTCATCTGTCTAGCCATCTCTACCTAAGTTCAGTTTTTCTATGCTTGATTTTCATTACGTAATGGAATAATTATTAATTAAATAGGTACAACTGAATCCCAAGTAATGTAAAATGAACTGATATTTCTTGGGGTGGGTGGGGGGGTTAGTTAATGGGACAATCTATGACCAGTCACATGTGAACACACACACAGTGTTGCAATCCATTCACCAAGTGAAGCAGGGGGCACCCAGAAATGCAACACCCAGGGATCAGTGTGTGTGGATGGTACATTGTTGAAGGGTACCTCAGTGGTGCGACTGGCAGTCCTTGAGTTCCAATCCATGGCCATCTTATCGCAAGGGCAGCTCTGTAACCGCTAGACCACCAGCCGCCCCGAAGTCATGCTAGAAGTTGGAGTCAAAACTTTAGATCGCTTGGCCATACTGACACTAAAGACTTTCAGTTCACTACCAGTTCAACACTGTTTTATGGCACAAAATGAAACATTTTAATGCCAAAATGTACATGCTTGTAAATGCTTTCATACTGCCAATACTGAAATAAAAGTCTGCAGAAATAAGGAAAGCTGCAGTTAGCTTTATGTACCTTACTTCATTGAAATTTCATCTCAGCGTGTAACTCTATTCCTGATGCACAACAGCCCAAATTCTCCAACACCAGAATCCGAATTTGGAAAAAGTAATGAGTGTCTGGATCCCGAAAGTTAGTACTAGAAAATGGATGACATATCTCACGGGTTCCAATTTTTTTTTAATTTTTCGTCTTGGTGGACTTGGTTCCATTCAGAGCTGTAACGCAGGATCGTTTAGCCTGCACAAATGAAGCTTAGCGCTGTTTGCATTTGCGCTTAGCATAAAGGCCTGCGTGAGGCCATTAGCGTCACAAAATCAGTGAAGCTAGCTCTGCAGCTAAGTGCTTTTTTCATCAGCCGAGTGATCTGCGATGTGTATTATGTGGCCTTGAGTGGGGTCCTGGCTTGGTACGTTGTGTGTGCGTGTGTATATATGTGTGTGTGTGTGTGTGTGTGAGTGGGATCCTGGCTCGGCACTAGCATAAATGGTAAACTAATCCCAGCCAGGTCTTCTCCTCTTTCCTCTCCTCACAGACCTGTCGGCGAAACGCGACACCGGCTGGATTTGGGAATGAGACGAGGACGAAGGAGGGGGGCTTATCTGATACTTTCCAAAAAAAGCCCCCCTTCACTTCACACACACACATTAGTTTTCCCCCCTGTACCGACCGTTTTGAGGCGGCACATCTGGTAACACTGTAGGGGCATTGTCCTTTTTGGGCTTTGGTTGAAGGAGTCGAGTTGCCTCAATATTTCCTCAAGGATCCGATTACTTAGAGGGCACAGACGGAGAGTGAACGAGCGAGCAAGAGAGAGGGAGCGGGGAGGAAAGTTGGAGAGTAAGGAAAAAAGTGAGAGAAAGTTGGAGAGAAACGGAGCCATGTAACTGAATATGAAATATGAAAAAAGAAAGGAAAAAAACGAATGTCTGGACTTAATGAAGCGGCACATGATCCATTCCGCTTTTCTCTGTCGTTCAGAGACGTGCTTCTCAACAGACGAGTCTTTCAGAAAGGAGAAGAGGGGAAAAGAGTGATTTAGTGGGTAAAGGAGAAGTGCAGGGCTAGCAGGAGTCGGCAACAAATGGAGGAAAGGATGGAGTGAAACAAATACTCAGGCTAATTGTGCGTAAGTGGAGCCGTTGAGTAATTTACCGCTGGAGTGGGTTTGAACAGTTCCCCCTACAGGAGTGGGTTGGCTACTACCTCTCCACTTTCTGTGTTTCCGTTACTGATCACTTAGGGGAAAACATTACACGTATCAAAAATGCATATAAACAGCGTTTTATTTTAAAGGAAAACCCCCATTCCGTGTTTAATAAACAAAGCAAACCGAGTGAGTTTGGTGTGAAATGGTTCATTGAAGATAATCTTCGGGATTTCTTATCGGTGGTGGGGTCATGATGTCTACTACACAAATACAACTGTCTTATTTACAATCCAAACCCACCATTGAGCTTAAATGTGTCTTCTGAGTTTTCTCAGAAAAATCAGTTTTTACTGAGGAATGTTTTAGCTCACAATGCCCTGCATGTACCCCTGAATGGTTTTATTTTAGAAAAGAATGCTCTGGTAGGGCACATTTAGAGGCAGATGTCTAGTTCTATTCACCTCCACTTTGAACCATTTTTATTGAATGGAGCATTTAATCTCAAACCCACTTTGAAAGGCTTTGTTTACATCCTAACCAAGCAATTATGCGGGACAGTGTTTAAAACTGACAAAGAAAGCGTGATAATTTGTATTAAAAATGTTTGTGTATGCATGTCTACGTGTCTGCCAGATGTTAGGGACCTCATTAACTCCTCAACTCTCTGGACACCAGAGGTATTTTGACGGTCCATCTGCTTAATGACTGCGTATTGGTTACTCTATCACCACCACTGATTCATGCTAATCTCAGCTGAGCCTGTAAATACTCCTCAGATGAACAAAGCTGGCCCTGACCCTGCCCCAAGCTAACATTATCCATGGACTGTGCCATGCTAACGTCGTCCTGAAGCTCTAAACTGCATCTGTTTTGTCTTTTTTTTTAGGTGGTGGAGCTTATCTCCAGTGCCATTGGAGACTTGGTGCAGGGTGTCTACCATGAAAACTCCAGCTCTGTAGAGGTAAGGGCATCCTACAGTAACATCCTCTCACCAGCAGGGGCTTGACCTCTTTAATTTTTTATTTGATTGTCCCCTTTACTATAAATGTAGTGATTTGGCCAGGATGTCTTTGGTCTCTCAGCTTCTTATTTTGAACTGGAGTTAAAAGGTCAATGTAGCCAATAGATAATAGAAACATCTGACATTTTTTTATATGAGTGCTAACTTTCATTCATTTTGGCCACTTTGTTTGATTGATCAGTTCCTTTAAGTTGCTGCAGCCTTAATTCTTTACAGTGTTGAGAAAAAGAAATACAGATGAACATTTATCTAGAGAGAGCCGGTTTGTTGGTGCTACCACTATAAGTGTAACTGCACTGTAAACTGCACCGTAAAAACTGATTCCAACAAATTCAGATAAAAGGAAAGCACTGAGATATACCACGTTCTTCTGCAACATAACACAGTTTATGGACTGGCTCATTTGATCAAACCTAATGTAACTGGTCTAGCCCAGCATTTTTTTAGTTAAAGCCCTCTTCATACACATGCGCTGAAATCGGTAACTCTTCCAGAGATTACCTGGAGGAGCTGTAAATGTCAGAGTCATTCGGACTAGACATTAAACGAAGTCCATGTAAGGTCTGATTGCATTCATGCATGAGTAGAAGAGTTCCTACTCAAGAATTCATGGTGAGCAAGTGGGCGTGTTAATGACATTTTTATGCAAAACCTAAAGAAAACAAACACGTGAGGTTGAGGAAGAAGGTTCATTTACATGGAGACACCCAACAAAACTGGAGAGACGACGAATTTCAGGAACCATTCAGTGGAAATGGAAAAATTTTTAGACAAATTCTAGAACCTCCACAAATCTTTCTAATCAATTTACAAACTGGCTACATGACTGCATCGTGTCCTGCCTCCTGCATGCTCTACCCAGATGCCATCCCCTCACCAAAGCCACATAGAGTGTGTTCAGTGTGTGTGAACATGACCAAAATGGACAACGTCTGCTGTGTACTACACAGGTGAAAAGGCCACTCCAGACAGTGTCTGGACCTGATTCCCTAGATGTTGCCTGAAGTTCATGCATAAAAACAGTTTTAGTCTTTGTCTAAGGTACCTTTTGTGCAACATGTTGTAAACAAACCAGTGCAACTCTATAATGAACACTTATTTCCAGTAGTGCAACCACTGTTGGTCTCCATGGAGTGCAGGAAAGCACATAAGCAAGTCTGTTTGAAATGATTTAACAACTCTACTTATTGAGGTGAGTGTGTGGTGATTTAGGAAGGAAAGGCTGATCAACTGGGTAAAAACATTCATTACTTCCTTGCTGCACTAGCCTTGTAGCACCAGGGCCATAACTTAACGAGCACACTCTAGACATCAAACATTTGCTAGTGTCTGAAAGCTGTTTCAGACAGTGTTTTAGGTAAAGAGGGGTGGGGGAACAGTACATTTCAGTGCTTTAAGTTCATTTTTGTGTATAATGGTAAGCAGTGCTATAGCCAAGCAGGAGAAGAAGCTAAAGCAGCAGAATGAAGGTTGCTCACCTTGTTGGAACACCTGAACCTCCGTTTAAACGTGTGGGGACATAACCTTGGACAGATAGAGGTCAGTGACACTGACACATCTGTAGATAAACACTCTTCTCACATTACACTTGTGAATGTCTGAATGAGCAGCTTCCAGTTGCAGTAGGGGATGAATGTCGTCTCCTTTTTTTCTGTCCACAGCCAGCTACTGAAGAGCCAAAGTCGGCTGTCCAAACATTCTAAAGCCCTTTTTATTAATTTAATAGAAAAAAGTTACCCATTGTGTATGGATAGCAGCCAGCAGTTCACTACGGAGGTTTTCAGTATAAAAGTGCAATCGGATAAAATGTGGTATTACAGTAAAAAAAAAAAAAACTACATACATGTGTAAAGAAGGCTTATTATTTCCTAGTGTGTTGTCTTGATAAAACATGTGATTGCATTCACCTGGTTTTACCAAGCCTATGTTAAAGTTAGGGATGCAACTTGCAATTCCTGTAGCCCTCCTTTAAGTTAAATTTAAGATGTGTTTTTCATTCCACATTATATTTACACGTGACTAAATCATATTTTTGTGTTCAGTGTCCCAAAGAGATCCTCTTACACTCTGTTTTTGTGGGAGGTTTCTTGTCCTAAAATTAGCATTACAGTTTCAATTAGTAAAAATAAAGAATGCTTTTCCTTTAAAAACCAAAATACTTCCCTCTCCACAACCCCTCAGTGAAGTTTTCTTGCTATAGTCAAATTAATAAAAATTAGTCCCTTATTAGACCATTCAAATAAAACATACCCAGAAATGCATAATCCAGGTAAAATGATGTCATAGCCATGGAGAAATGTGTTGAGATTAGATCATTTAATCACAGGTGAAGGTATCTTACACTGGCAGCTTTTCTCTCCAAATTACCCACAATTTTAAATGAGTAACTCTAAATGTAGGTATTTCTGGATTTCTGGGTTCTGTAAAGTTTATCCATCCTCACGTCTGTGGTGCATGGATCGGTCACATATACTTCATAAAAAAACAATTTAGTCTAGTTGTAGAGAGCAACCAGTGGCATAAATATCCTGCCAGTGCATCTTGCTGACTTTTCCACATCACCCTCTCTTAACATTTTGTAAATCATTAGAATATCTTAAATTATCACAATGTTGCATTTTTGCCATATCGCCCATCCTAATGGACGGTGAGGGAGCGAGGGAGAGGGAAATCGAGAGAGATGGTTTGGGGTCATGTTTCTCTTCACCCCTTTTAGCCGAGAGGATTCCGAGCAAAGGAACGCATCACTTTTCCTTCTCTAAGACGGCTCTGGTTACACTCTATCCCCTGATCCAGTCCCAGCTTGCTGCTTTGTGCATTTATTCCCCCCTCTCAGCTGAAGGTAACAGGTATTAATCGTGGAGGAAGTCTAGAACTTTTTGTCCCTCGGCCCCCTGATCCTCTCAGTTACAGCTAATTTTGGAGAGAACGTCTCAGTTTCCAAACTTTGATACTTTTTTGGGGGGTCATTTTGTGTTCTTTCTCGCTGACTTTGAGGTACACCATGAAGACTTGGACAATTTTCCACTGAGGTGTTGGGTCATTTTTGGCGACTGGGAAGTCGTTCAGGTGTAAATTATGCCTCAGGTTTCAGGCGCTGACCTCGGATCAGGTCGTAAGTGTTGGGCGAAACTAGAGCCGTCAACAGTTAGTGGCTGTTAGTTAAAGCCCTCATTAACAGCTCAGGATCAAGTGGTGCTCTCTTAAAGCATTGAAACTCTACCGTCAGAGATCAGTGTTTTGTTTTGTCTTTTTTAATGAATAGAATAGAGAAGCATATATATTTTAATGCAATGACAGACTGATTACTAGATTCACAGATTGACATGAAAGATAGTCAACTGAAATCATCTAATGCCTAAAGGAATAGTGTAATGATCACAGTTTTCCATAAGTTTAGAAACTAAAGAAGTCTGTATTCACTAGAGCCTCAGATGTTGAAATGAAGTTGAGGTCTAGTCAACTAATCATTCGATGATGCCACACAGATGCAGCAGAAGAACATAGGTGTCCAATATTGAGCAATTTTTATTAAATTTCTTTGTAACTTTAACAGTCAATATGACAGTGAAACAAAACTAAAACAAAGGCTGATACCTTGAATATTCTGGTAAATTTAAGTGCACAGCAGAAAGTGGGAACAGCTTAAGCTGCACAACCACTCAGCTCCTCTGGACTAGAACGACTCTCTGCACTGCTAGTGTTAGCCATGTTAGTTAGTGGTGCCGTTTCAGATGCCGTTCAGAACGCTGATATGGTTACTGCACTTTAACACATACTTGCAAATTGTGCTGGTCTCCGTACTGTTTGTGAGTGTAGAGTGAATGATCTCCAAATATGTGATGTGTGTCTGTCTCCTCTGCTGCCCTGTCTCTCGTCTTGTGGTTTTGTGTTTAGATTTCACTCGCGCCACCGGTACCGGACTTTTTGACGAGGGACTATAATAATTGGTTAAGTTACGGAATGCGTGTCAGCGTCAGCCAATCAGAGGCAGAGATTGCATTGTGTACACAAGCGCGCACACAGAGAGAGGAAAAAAACACACGAATAGTCACCTTCTCTGAGAGGGCATAGACTTGTGACATCGACTAATTGACTAGTTGACTTTTTTTGTTAATGCCCTAGTGGTCTCCCAAATAATTTCTGTAAATATATCCCTTATTTAAATTTTTTTATGCATAAAGTGGAAATTTGCCTAACCATTCCATTAGTTTTTGCCCTTTCTAATATGTAGCAGAGCTCATTTACTGGGTGTCCTTTATCAATACTTCTAGTTAAGGCTGGGTATCAAAATTCAGTGCTTTCAGTACTGACCAAATAATTTCTGTGCAACTGCATATAAATTTTTTTATTTAACTAGTACATACCTAGTTAGCGTTATTTTCTTTAAGCTGATTTTGATTTAAAATCTGAACTGCCGATTGGCTGTATAAACTATGTTAAATATGTGTAGTGGTCACACAAGGAGCTTCATCTGCAATAAATATATCCACTCTCAGTACCTCATGCTCATTTCCAGTTTAAGATACACCCACTTTTGGTAACAGTATAAAAACAATTTCCAAATATCAATCTCATTTATATTCGTTTTTTTTTTTTAAGGATGGAAATCTGTCCATAGCATCGTGGGAGGACCAGACATTCCTTTGCCATGGTGCGTTGCTTGCGAAGAGTTGCCAGGCAGCGATGGAATTGGCCAAGCATGATAAAGAAGCCCAAACCCTGGCCTACCAATATGGAAAACACCTCGCTCTCGGACACAAGGTAACACACAGCTAAACCTAATTTTTGGTAACAGGTTTAATTTATTTTACTATATACAATGGAGTACCCAGATATGCTGACCCAGCGTCAGAAATGTTTTATTAACTAAAAAGTCAAAATAATATAATGATTCACAGTTTTTGGGAAAAAAAACTCATACTTTTTATAGAAACTGTACGTTATGTAGAGTTTCTTCTAAATGTATTCATGAAACAAACAAGACAACAAGTGCTTTTTGACTGCTCTGGTATACATCAGACCCTATGCCGGAACCTGATCTTTAATTGGGCCTGATGTTTTGATCTGAATCCCAGGATATATTAATAAACGTCCGTGGCAGACCCTACTTGACCAGCTGGTGTTTTGACTCCGAGTCCAACTCCAATCATGTCATTTTTTTTTAGTCTAAACATTGAGCTTAAGAAAATTCTATCTGAAACCCAAAGGGCCCAAGTACAGTATTAAAACTGAGGTTTTGAATGATGCCAAAAACTTAATTAATATGAAGCGAACATAACCGACGTCACTGTCATTGATAATGATATTACAAAATAATACATGACAGTTAAGTTAAAATTCTAATTTAAAATATTTATTTATTAAGCAATGCTTTCATCCCAGTTTTTTGTCTGAATAAACTTTACACACTGTGATACACTGTCACACTGGTTTTGATATGGCAAACTACTGTTTGTATATGTGTACATTTCAGCTGAACTCGGACCTGCAGCCATTTCTGAAGAGCGACTCGGTCGTGTTCAGTCTGGACTCGGCTCCCGTAGTTTTTCACAGGCTGCTTGTCGGGCCTGAGCGATGGCTGCACCAGTTACAGCAGGTACAACACCACTTAATTAAAACGTCTTTCATAAAAACGTCAGTACTGTTCACATACAACTTTAAAAGAAAGTTGTAAACATGACATGTAGATCTGACAACACACTGCAGTCATCATTCCGTCACATCATAGCCTTCATTCATAGCTGTACCACTTGTATATTGCATGTAAAACTATTTAAAGGTGAAAATAGACAAAGGAATTTTCCTGAATTGTTTAACTACACCATAAGGATGCTCTTATACAGCTGTTTCAACACAGTAAAAAATTAGTTCAGGTTACTTTCACTTTTCCTGTTGTTACTTGGTATTCATGATTAACTGGATGAGCCTCCAAAAACACCGCCTACACTGTTACACTGGTACTGAAACATCACAGATTCTGGAAAACAAGTACGATCTCTTAAAGTTTGTAAAGTTTGAAAATATATTTACAAACATCTTTGTGACTGACGAATCCACAAACATGTTCTACATCAACTACTTCCTGGCGGCTTCTATTACATCAGTGTTTACATCACTGTTGTTTTTGAGGTGCAGGATATGTGCAGAAATTTATGTTGTTATTAAACACTGCAAGTTCAACAGATGGAGAGAAAAATGTGGGAGTCTCTTTGTTCAACTAGTATCAGGTTTGGATGTTTGATATAAACTGATCAAAGTGGGCCTTTTTCTTCCAGAACGCATTTAATTGCAACACAATCAATGTTTTTACCAATAAAGGAATCATATGTTAGATTTTACTTAATTGCTATAATTTTAGCCTGCCTGCAAGGAGGAAAACACTGAAGCACATTAAGCCTTGTCCTTGTTTCAGCAGCACAGATTGATTCTGTTTCTCTCCCTGTCTTTAGAGCCAGAACATGACAAAACAGACCGATTATTCGAAGGTGAGTGACTCTGCACATTTACTAACGAGATAAGTGCATAATTATATGATGAATTACATTTAAATTCAGTTTATATTCTCTATCGAAAGGTGCAAATCTGTCCTTTTTACTTTTTTTTTTTAGTTTGTCAAAAAATCGTCAAAAATGAAACAACAGTAACCTCATTACAATAAAACAATAAAATGGTAATAAAAGTATGATTATTGTTAAATTAAATATACTCAATATTTATTTATATTTAATATACACTTTAGTTGTTTATGCTACATATTTTAGTTATATAAAATCAATGAAATATTTCTTCTTCTACTTACAAACACTAACATGGTCTGGTTTGAAGACCTGTACATTTTGAATATTAAATACGTACAAAATGGGTGTAACCCTGACTTAAGGACATGTTTAGGATAGATGTGAACCATAGAATATAGTAGAATATACTCCTTTTGCACTTGGTAAAATGTTTTTTCAAAAAATTCTTTTTGATAAAGATTAGTGTTTAAATTATATTAAGATATGTCTTGACAGATAGGAGCCTGGTGGAGTTCTTCATTCTATTACTTTCCCATATGAAAAAAATCTGCGTGATTCATATAAAGCGATCATATATCTTCCTTACTTAAACAGGTCAGAATTTCATTCTATGTTTCATGCAAGCCCAATACATGTACTATGCAAAATCAGACTGATTAAGGCCACTATCATACTAAAAAGCACACATACAACTTGTAGGGGAATTTTGGGTCATATATGAACATAGTATGAAGTCTTATACGAGTTTTACATGACAATAGTGTGCAAATATATATGGTATTAGTAAAAAATAAAGGAAATTACTAATATTCATATACAAATCATGTAAAGTTCTTATACTGCATTGTATGCGGATCTAATTAGTCATATAGGATTTATTAAAATTTTGTTTGTGTTTCATACAGATTTCATATTGTTTTAATAGGGAAATTGTGTGCTTGCTCTTCAAACATTATATTTTTCCACCTAAATCCTTATATCACAGCAGTTATATTACTACAAATCTACATAGAATGATTATACATAATTTAAGTCAATATTAATATGTCAGTATATATTAATTATATATGATTTCAGTCAATGAATCAATTTATACTCCACATGAGTCATTTAAAATTCCAACTTGACAGCAAACAGAACTTTGCCCAGGAAAAACAAAACACTCAAAAAAAGGAAAAGTAAAATACCCCGAATACACTGACCATCAATCATTAAAGAGCATTTAGGTTTCTGAATGTTTTTCTGTTTTCTTCTTTCCACGAATTTCAGTCAGTTTGGCGTTGATGGCTGCACCAATGCTGGAGGTCACCACATGAGGCCACTTTTTGTTAATGTTGGATTTGAAAGACAAACTGAAATGTGAAATATGTAACTATTGTTATAGTACACACTCTAGTAAATCATTTTGTAATCAAAATATGTGCTTATGTGTGTATAGTTTAAATGTTGTGTTTCATCTAAAAATCCGTGTACAGTATATGACTATGATTGACTACAGGCATAGGGCTCCACTTAGAATTTTTTTTTAATACACATCTCAAGAGATGTGGTGGACATTCATATTAAATTAGCATTTTTTTCACTGTTTTTGCATCATAAAAACATACAAGGCTTCAGTCATATGTAAGGCATATATAACATATATGATTGAAAATACATAAATGTAATGTATTTTGCATATGTGGGTTTTGCAGCATATATGTCCCTTACAAAATTCTGTTGGAACATAAAAGAATCACAGGTGTTTTAAAATAAATTTATCCATATGGGTTATTAGTCAATTCCGAATCTTAGTCTTCCAGACAGCGCTTAATTTTCACACTCCCTGATCAAATTGAATGAGGGATGTGTTTCTTGTAGACTACAAAACACACACACACACATACACCACACAAACACACACACATATAGAGATACATATATATGCAGGAACATACATCTTAACACTGTAAACGGTCTGTGTGTGTGTGTGTGTTTGTGTGTGTGTGTGTGTGT
>JBBMFX010000141.1:18041504-18052428 GCA_037832545.1 Rhabdalestes septentrionalis | reverse complement strand
TATATACGGTAATACGGTATTCAGAAAAATACTTTAAAAAATCTTTGTATTCGGGAAACCACGCCCCCCAGTACACGTCCCAGGCTCGCATTCGGGAATAGATACTCCTTCCCCCCCCTCTGTTTGTGTGTATTTCTATATAAATTAATTGACTAAATGTGACTAATTTCTACGCACCTCTGCTGTGTAATGTTAAGAGTGGCTTGCTTTTTTCCTTGACTGTTTTCACTGGATGATATTACAAGAAGAGTTCAACAGTTCCGTCTCCGTTGAGTCCACAGCTGGCAAGGATGGCAAATAACAGCTTTGATCCGTTTGAACCTGCTTACATGCCCCCAGGAGTCTTCTTGTAGTTAAGACTATTAGAGGGCCCTTTGTTGCCCTACATATATGTTTAATACAAAATGTGTTAATTATATCAACACAAAGTGACCAAGTAGCTTATTGTATTTGGCTTGCGTAGCTTTATCTCTTTTCAGAGTCAGAGATTAGTTTATGTTGTTACAAAAAGGTGCTCCTAGTACTATTTGGACATAATTTTGTACAATGTATTAATGTGGTGCTGGGTCTTTTGTTTTGTAAAAGATGAATAAAGTATCTAACCTTGTGAAGGTTCTCTATTAATGGGAAAAAAATATTATATGTATATTTCACTACTTGTATAATGTCCTCTATTTTGAATACTTTGTGATGTCTACTAGACAATAAAACTCTTTTGAATTCATTTTTATTCCTGTGCTAAAGACAGTGACAGAGTTTGGTCTATATTTTTGCCTGAACTACTACAAATAAATATTTTGTGGACAGTAATGTCTTACACAGAATGTATGAAGTAAAGCAGGACCTAGAAAATTTGAATATGAATTAGGGAGAAATTTGTTAGTTTTGTTGACTACTAAAAGCAGCTGTTGTTTATCTCTAGACTGATCTCTAAATCTCTTGGACAGATGTGTGTAAACCTACAGACAAAATCTGGAACTGATTGATGAAAGATTATATTTTGAACAAATAGTTAATTCAGATTTTTGATCTTCGTTATAATGGTTGCTATTATATTCAAGAGGAAAAATAGTTTTAGCTTTAGACAACGATATGAACAAAGGTATTCTGGGGGAGTTTTAGCCATTCATTCTGTAGAGTAGGTAATTATGAGCCCAGTCAAATTTTTACACACCAAATTCATCAAATCATGTCTTTATGGAGCTTGCTGGGGCACAGCCATACTGGAATAGAAAAGGTTCTTGCCCAAACTTTGTCCACAAAGCTGGAAGCATTGTCCAACATATCTTGGTATGCTAAAGTATTAAGCTTGCCATACACTCTAAGAGGCCATCTGAACGTAATAACTTAGAGGTGTGTCCCACTACTTTTGACCGTATAATTTATGTTACAAACAATTTTTAAGCCTTTATTTTACCAGGCAAAGCATTAAGAACAAATTCTTATTTACAGTGCCAGCCTGGCATACCAAAGCACTTAAATCATGACTTTATTTTACCACAGTCTAATTTCCTTACATTTGGCAAATGTGTATTATAACGTCTCTCATTTTGTCGTATCAATCGTATATATCCATTTTAAAATATTTGATTTAAGGTCATGCAGTGAATGAAGTGCTAAACTTTCCACTTCCCGATACGAAGCAAACGTCACTTCCTGTTTTGGTTGCCTAGAAACCAGGCAACACAGAAGCTAAGAGCTGAGAGTGGCTTTGCCATTTCGGAAATAAATTTTAATGGCTTGAGGTCAATATACACGTAGCTTTCGTCGCAAAGGAGGAATATTAGGAAATCAATGCGTCTCAAAAGGGCGTCAAATCTCTTTTCTCCGCCTATTAATTCTTAAAGAAGAGCTAACAGCTAGCAGCAGCGATGTTTATTTACCTCAGTAAGAAGGTAACGGTTTTAAAGTCCTTTCTGTCTGACTGAACACCAGAATAACTGAGAAATAACGTGAACACATTCATTATACACGCGGTTTTGTCTGTTTAGCTGCCTAAAACAATCCGTTTCTAGAGGGTAACTGTCTTAAAGTCCTTTCTTTCTGACTGAAGCACAGAATAACCTCGAAATAACGTGATTATATCTATCACGCACGCTGTTTTTGTCTCTTTAGCTGTTCAGGAAAGATATGTTCACTTACTGGTTAAAATTAGACAGATAATTTAGCACTAGAAATAACATTAGTGTTTAGTGTGTCTAACGGTTGGCTCACAGATAAGCAGTGGAATAAATTTCCCTTGTCTAACGGAATCTAAACAAAATAACTGTCATTTTGATTTCCGCTGGTGACCTGGTGGTTAGGTAGTTGCCCCATGCGATCAGAAGTTCGTGTTGGTTCAAATCCAAGGACAGTCAAACGCATGTGGTGTGAAAAATTGACACGCTGCACACGTATTTATTAAATGCCCAGCAAGTTGTTTTTTTTTGTCCCCCAGATTGCCATTCCTAACAGCATCCGACTGAAGTGTGTGTCCTGGAACAAAAATCAGGGTTACATTGCCTGTGGAGGGGATGAAGGCCTCCTGAGGGTCCTGAGATTAGAAACCCAAACAGGTGAAAAAATGTTTTCTGCAGCTAATGATTTATACCCTAATATCTGTGCATGTACTGGAATAACTAATTGCAGAAGCTTGTTATGTAATGTTACTTATTTTGTGATTGCAGGCATAGTGAAAAAAGGCATCTGTTGGCTTAGTATGTATAAAACTAGACAGCTGAGCACAACAGATAAAAAAAAAAGAATTCCTTAAGCAGAGCTAACATGGCTAATAGATGCAGCCATTATTTTTCTCTGTAAAAGGGTAAAGGTCTTAACAAACTTTCTTTTTGACTGAACTTTTAAATTATATGGAAATAGTTATTCTGTTGCACCTGTTGAACTTTTAAATTATATGGAAATAGTTATTCTGTTGCACCTGTTGGCTTAGTAAGTCTAAATCTAACACAATACATGATAGAAGCAGTAATGAGGTAGCACAGTGAAATTGTTTTCCTACTCCTTTTTCACATTAAAATAAAATGCAACAGACCTACTGCATATAATTAACATTAACACAATTAACAGTAACAATATTAATAATCAGAGCTGACCTCTTTCCATTTCCACATTCCAGATGATGCAAAACTGAAAGGTCTTGCTGCACCCAGTAACCTGTCCATGAACCAGACCCTAGAAGGACACAGTGGTAAGATGAAATCGCTGATACACTACATGTCCAAAAAGTATCCATTATTGCTGACAGAGGTGTTTAGTTGTACCCACAAAGTTTGTAACCTCCATACAGAAACATATTAAAAAAGATTAAATTCCTGGAAAAGTAGAGGGTTTTAATACAGTAGAATTGAGAATGAATTTATTTCAGAAGAAATGCAGGTAATATACTTTGCACGTATAGATTGATTTAATTCCTAGTTCATTTGTCTTTGAATACGTTTTTTTGTGCATTGCAGGTGCTGTGCAGGTAGTAACATGGAATGAACAGTACCAAAAACTGACCACCAGTGACCAGAATGGCCTCATAATCGTCTGGATGCTCTACAAGGGTGGGTGTGCATATAAATAAGTGTAAATTTTGTCAGAGGGTGTTATTTCAGGATTATATTTTTAACTGTACTTTTTGTTTTTTTTTACTGTATGCTGAAAAGGCTCCTGGTACGAGGAGATGATCAATAACAGGAATAAATCAGTGGTGAGGAGTATGAGCTGGAATGCAGATGGTGAGAAGATCTGCATTGTGTATGAAGATGGTGCTGTTATTGTGGGATCAGTGGATGGTGAGTTTACAATGGGGATATATGGGGTAATATATCGGTTGTAATTATAAGAGTAAAATTATAAGAGTAAAAAATCTTTTTAGCAGCTTAAAATATCTAGGTAGCACCTCAAAGAGCTATATAATGAAGTTTTACAATTATACATGCTGTTTGTTGTAGGAAGTTGGTAAAATGGACAAATAGTGAAGTTAAAAATTTGCAGTACATGTAATAATATATGTATATATTACCTAAAAGCAGACTGGGACTCGAGTCACACTTGAGTCGCACAAATAAAGACTTGAGACTTGACTTGGACTTGGACAAAATGACTTGTCAACATCTCTGCCTAAAAGTCTCAAAGTGATTGATTGTGTTTTGATATGTAATTGTAAAGCAAATTACATCAATTCCATATTTCTCCTGATATTTAGAGTCCTGTCCTCTGTTAACTCCAAATGATGAAAATGTATTGTACTATTAAGCAATACAGCAATTAAAATATGACATAATTCTTGACTATTTGATTCTTAATCAGCCATTTCCGTCTCTTCATAATCTGTCTGTCTCTTGTTACTGTAGGGAATAGAATCTGGGGGAAGGAGCTAAAGGGAATCCAGTTGGCTCATGTGGCCTGGTCTCCAGACAGTAAGATCCTGCTCTTTGGAATGGCTAATGGAGAGATCCACATCTACGATAATCAGGGCAACTTCATTGTGAGTACAGAGGACATTCCTTTATTTCTTTCTCTTCTTGGTTGGACACCTTTAGGCTATCTTGTTCTGCAGAGATCTTCAAATCTACACTTTGAATTCAGTATCCAGGACTGTAGTGTAATGGCTCATATTTAACTGACATGTTGACATGTACCTTTTTGTGACCGAAATATCTTTGTTGGAAGAACTCAACTGGAATGTGTGATCTCTAAAGGTTTTTAGATGTTATAATGCGATTAAGACTGTTTTACCTTATTCATGTCCATTAGATGAAGATGACATTACATTGCCTGATCAATGTGACTGGAAAACCTTTTTGTGAATGGAAAAATGTGCATTTGAAGACCTCAACTGGATTCTATTGTCTCTAAAGCTTTTTAGATTTTAGAATGCAATAAAGACATTTTTTTACCTTATTCATGTCTTTTAGATGAAGATGACCTTGCATTGCCTGATAAATGTGACGAGCCCACTCAGCATTGCGGGGATCCACTGGTACGCCGGTGCAGAGGGTTACGTTGAGCCAGACTGCCCATGCCTTGCTATCTGCTATGACAATGGCCGCTGCCAAGTAATGCGCTACGAGAATGATGACAGTGAGTACAGTGGCATAGGATAGTGTCAATAGACAGACGCACAAATAGAAATAATAAAGCAGTCGTTTATAAGCTATTATGACCATATACTGATCATTTTTAGCTTGTAATAACATAAAAACAGTTTTATCAAAAATATTAACAGTAGAGGGCGGCACGGTGGCGCAGAGGTTAGCGCTGTTGCCTCACAGCAAGAAGGTCCTGGGTTCGACTCCCGGGTCGGGTGCAGGGTCTTTCTGTAGTTTGCATGTTCTCCCTGTGACCGTGTGGGTTTCATCCGGGAACTCTGGTTTCCTCCCACCGCCAAAAACATGCGTGATTGGGGATAGGTTGATTGAGCACACTAAATTGGCCCTAGGTCTGACTGTGAGTGTGAATGTGTGTGAGTGTGTGGCCCTGCGACGTGCTGGCGACTGTCCAGGGTGTACCGCGCCTTCGCCCGTAGCAGCTGGGATAGGCTCCAGTCCCCCCCGACCCAGAGTGCGGGATAAAGGGGTAGAAAATGGATGGAAAATGGATTAACAGTAGAACGTTAATATTAAAATACACTGTTAAATACAGCCAAATACAAGAATTCACTTTGAATGATTTTATATAAAACAATTTTAAAGTTCATACTTTAAAGTTTGAAAAGGATACTATCAGAGAACAGAAAAATGAATATTATCAGTTTTGTTAAGTAAAAATTTCTGTATCATTTCCTTCTTTTGTGTGAGTGCAGATCCAGTGATAATCGAGACTGGTATGAATGTTGCCAGTATCCAGTGGAATCACTGTGGGAGTGTACTTGCCATAGCGGGATCCCTCAGGAGCTCAGGAGACGATAAAGTTAATGTTTTAAATTTCTACACACCTTTTGGAGAGGTGAGAACTACATGCAAACCTAAGTAGAATTTTTTGTTTAGTTCAAATGGCCAAAATAATGAATTTTGAATGGAATTGAGGAGTGGGGGACATATAAAGGGACATGATATTTATATGGTCTATCTATTATAGAAAAAAAAAAATTGGCTGCACGGTTTATTATCTGCTAATCATTAAGACGAAATCAGGCCACAATATGTATTGAGCCTTTAACCAATGCTAAAATTCGGAGATATCACAAAAACTATAAAATTGACTATTTTAAATCTTAGTTTCCATGTATATTCGCTGTGTAGATTGGGGGAGAAAATGTGCCATTTGAAACAATATTTACAGGCTTGAATCATGAAAGTAATGATATTGGCCCTTTCTAAACATTCTAAAAGGCATCGCACTCAAATCGCATTACCGATTATTTTTCCATATTGTGTTGTTGAATATGTTCTGCACTGTGAAAAAATAAATTATTACATTTGATATTTTACAACTTTTAAATGCATCCATATTTAGTCGGATGAAAACATTTATTTTGTATAAAAAGCAAAAACACAGTTTAGCATTAGTTTATCCTGTGAAGGTTAGTAGGTGGTCTATATCCTATCAGCTTGTGATTAATGGTCCTATCTGTTGACTAATAGAACACACATATTGTAGAAATGTATCTTCTTTATTTGGTGTTTTGCCTTAAAGTGAAAAGCAGTCTTTTGTCCTCGCTGTCTGTGGTTTTGTGTTGCATTCTCTGTAAAAAATAAGAAAATGCATGGTTGAGTTCTTGAAACTACATCATACCTGGTCTTAATTTGCAATGAATGTGAAGACACACACGCACACACATAAACATAATTAGAATTATGTTGCACCAGTGAGTATGTGAAATGTTTTTTTCTGTCCAGCACCTCCGCACCTTGAAGGTTCCTGGTAAGCAGATCACTGCTGTTTCGTGGGAAGGTGGAGGATTGAGGATTGGCCTGGCTGTAGATTCCTTCATTTACTTCGCCAACATTAGACCTGATTACAAGGTAATATCTAGGAGCCCCTCTACAGGACTTGTCTCATGGTGCCAGACGTGAGGATACATGTGTTTTTGTAAGCTGCATTACCAAAATGCCTCCAGACATTTATGCTACAATAGCTAGTCATGACCACACAATCTGTTTGGTTGAAAAGCATTCTATGTTCAATGTTGTATTGTTCTTTGTTATAGGTGATAACAGCACAGCCTTTTAACATACCTGTGTCATTCTGTACATCACCAGTTGCTAAGCAACAGCAAGAGTCAGTTTGCTGGGTCTCCTGGAACTTTTTTGTTGGTGGTAGAAGCTGGTCATTTAAAAACCAAAAAAAAAAAATAGCTTGCTTTACTTTTTTCTATATCTGCATTGCCTATGCAGTATAAAAGCAACCGAGCATTTGAAATGGTGTGGTGGGAATGATCTACTGCTACCAAATCACAGGCATTATGATTTTCCCCCACAGTGCACCCCCTCTCAATCACTGTTACTTAATTTGGTCATGCTTGCAACCCCTGTGCTGAAGTGGTTTCAGACACTGTTAGCTTACCCTTTCTGAATGAGTGAAAGAGCTGTGCAACTGTATGTATACTAGATTTTGTTTCTGATGCTTGCAGTACCAGTTGCTCTGGGTGTGTTGAAATTCTCATAAGCAGATTGAGTTGTAGCTAAAAGGAAGCACGATAAGGTCTTTATCCCACTAATGCTGAGTACATTAGCTACGTTCCCTTGAGTAGAATCCATTCAGCTTTTATACCCAGAATATGAAAGCAACAGGAACAGAGAAATTGATAGTTGGTATGCTTTACACTCTTAAAGCATACTAATATAAAGGTATAAAGGTATAAAGGTACAAACAACCATAACTGGCAAAAATGAAGGAAGCAGCTCATAGTATTGCACTACTTAAAATGAAAAAAGTGCATGATCTGTTGTGCAAATCTATAGTGAAATTTAGGATTGGCACAACTGATAACTGTCAAATAATATTTGTATTGTAATGCAGCTGATTAATTGAATAAAATCACATGATAAAATTAATTAAACTAAAGATATTAGGACTAAAGCCCTAAGAAAGGACTGGAGACCTAATAAAGTGTGTGTTAGAGTGTGTCTGAAAAACAAGAATGTGAAAAACAAGAATTTCTGAGCAAGCATTACAACAAATAGGACGTAATGTTCATGTATTTAACACACTGTTAGTCTGGTTTGAAAATGACCATGTCATCGCTTTACCACTCTGTTCCAAAATACAAAAATGAAATCACATACCACACACAGCTTCTACCTCCTTAGAAAAACCCTGCAAACAGAACACCGGAGCAGCTCCAAGATCACCATGCTCTTCTAAAAGGGCTTAAAGCCCCCCCCAGTGTAGGAATATGTAGCAGTGGGATGAGTTGGAATGGTGTTTGTGATCCAGAACTAATTGTCCAACATGAGTACCTGTCCTCACTAATGCTCTTTTGGGTGATTGGAGTCAAATCCTAACAGCAGTGTTCCAACATCTAGTGTAAATCCTTCCTAGAGGAGTAAAGACTGTTACTGCAGCAAAGAGGGTACAAACTGCACCATTAATACCCTTGATTCCTGAAGAAATGTGGGGTAAACAAGTATGTACAGACTTATGGGCATATATATTTAAATTTACATTAGCCTCACCAGTGAAATAGAAGCAAAGAACACCAAACTGTATCTGACTATATTTGGATTAAGTTGGGGAAATACTAATATTGTCAGACACTGTGAGTTACAGTTTACAATTGAATGACTGATTTAAAGATTTTAGAGTGTACTTTTGCATATTCTATAATTCATTAGAATGCTGATCTCTTTGAATCAATTAAAAATGTGATTTCAATTACATGGAAATACATGGTGTAAACATTCCCATTGTTGTGCCAACAGCATACAGGATTAAATGACTTTAATGTCTCGCACTCTCTCAATCTCTCTTTCTGTCCCTTTCTTTTATTGTAGTGGGGTTACTGTTCAAACACAGTAGTGTATGCATATACGCGACCAGATAGGATGGAGTATAGTGTTGTCTTCTGGGACACAAAGAACAATGAGAAGTTTGTGAAGTATGTGAAAAGCCTTATGTCGGTCAATACCTGTGGAGATTTCTGCATCCTGGCTACCAAAGCTGATGACTCCCATCCACAGGTAAACGTCTCATTGGCTGATGCTCTGTCAGATGCAATCTAGTACAAAACAGAATCTAAAAGGTTGTGCACACTCTCAGAAATGATATTGTTATCCCTGATAATTATCTCACATTATGTTTAACAAGTTTTAAAAGAGCAATATTTTATTAGTGTTCAGTTGTTTGTTTGTTTTAACATTTGATTTGACCCCCATACTGAGATGCTATGGCTTATCGATGACCATGGTGATCATAAGAAAAATTAACACAGATTAACCAGCACATAATGCCTCATGAATATGAAACAGGAAGATTTGTTTTTAAATTGATGTTCATGTTTTTGTAAAGTGGTGTAATCAGTAAGCTCTTCTCCTGTTTCTTCCCATTTCTATTGGATTTCACTAACAGGAGGATGCAGACCCAGAGGCTGCGCTCGCACAAAATAGCAATCATGGGTTGCGGTAGTCGCAAAAGCGCGGTGCGGCGTGTGAATTATTGGGCCTCAGGCCACATTCATCTATTGCTCTATGGTCCAGTTCTGATGCTCACATGTCCATTGTGGGAGTTTTTGATCATGGACAGATTTCAGAATGGGTACGCAGACCAGTCAATGGTTACACAGCTTCAGTTGAGATGCACTGTTTTTTCTGACACCTTTTACCATAATCAGGAGTTTGTTCTAGAACAGCCCTTCTGGAGGGTCAGACCAGAAAGGTTATCCACATACATTTCACTGGTTTACAAGATGTCCTTACTTGGACAAATTTTGGTAAAGGTAAAGAAGGCATTTAGCTTACACTCTTATCCAGAGTGACTTACAATTAAGCTTGTAACGATAAATTTGCTGGACGATAAATTGTCCCAGAAATTATTGCTATAAACGATAATATTGTCATTGTGTCCATTTCTACAGATGTAATGATAATGGCATAATAATTCAAATGCACCCTTTTAAAGATCCATAAACCTTGACCTCTAAAGACCACATAACCCTGGGAGTGGAAGATATTGTAAGACAGTCAGCATACCTTAAGGCAGGATTTCTCTGGAGTAACAATGTGTCCAGCTGTGCTAAATTCTAGCGCGGTGTCCCTATACATTTGTCCAAGGCGATCGTCTTTGTCTTAATAACTCCAGCTCGCCGGGGGGTATTATTGCAAACAAGAAGCATTTGGAAAGCTCTCACTGAGCCCTATTTAACTGTGAAGTTTCCCAGACATTGGTGGTTGCCCAGTCTAGAAAAGCTGCAAGCAATGAGTGCATGTTAAAACCGGACTGGCTCTCTGCACTTCTAAAGGTCTTTTTAGACACTTCTCATTTAAATAAAATATATTTACTACTGATTATACTATTACTTGGCTATTTTTTTTTTATCAATATTACAAACAGAGCTTTTTCAGCTCTGCAGTGCACCAGAGCGTGAGACGCCAAGTGAAGCACGTCTTACGTCATGCTTCTGAGGATAAACGAGGAGAAATGAGACTCAGAGTCTCCCAAAGAAGTGCCGATCTCTGGAGAAAAAAAACCTTCCCATCCTGTAAGTTCGATGGCCGTACGCAGTGGCATAAGTGGTATTCACATCTTAAATGTGTACTAGGGCATTAACACAAAAGTCGACTAGTTAATTAGTCGACTATAAAGGCACTAGTCGACGGCCTCTGAGAGTACTCGACTTGTCGTGTTTTTTTTCTCTCTCTCTGCCCTCGCTTTGGACGTATTGCTGTCTCTGCCTCTGATTGGCTGATGCTGACACGCATTCTTTGGTTTAACCAATTACTAGAGTCCCTTCATAAAAGGGGCGGAACCATTGGCACGTAGAGTGGAGACAAACAACAAG
>JBBMFX010000141.1:18023067-18040662 GCA_037832545.1 Rhabdalestes septentrionalis | reverse complement strand
TATTTGACCAATAGTGCCGGACACATAGGTAAATAAATACACGTTTCAAGCTAGGTTGTCAAGAAACACGAAACTACGTCACCAGGAAATCATGTAAACTCATATTTTGGTTAGATATGTTTATGTCTTCCTTACCCTGTTAAAGATAGTTGCGCTTGTTGTTCGCATGTTCTCCAGATGGAGGATCAAATGGGACAAAAGCTCCCTCGACGTCGGAGGGAGAGGGTATACCAGTGTTACGGGAAATTCAGTTCCCCCAGTTCCCCTGTCGCGCGCTGATTCGAAATCATGACGTCACCCGCTACTTCAGCACGAGTCGGCTTCACTTTAGTTAGACGGTTTCACTGTCGTTTTAATGTCTTTCTACGATCCTGCTGAGGTAAACAAGCCGTTTAATATAAACTATCACATGCCTTTTTGACGTTTCTTTATTTTTACAGATACTAATTTAAATGACTGAATCGCTAAATAGAGAGATACAGTATTTCTTGGTCAAAATGGTAGCCTTGCTTGTAAGACTGTATTATGCGTGACGGTCTATTGTATTCAAATGTAACTATGAATGTGGGTGCTTTTCAGACACCTTACATGCTTATTTACCCAAATTATAATGGGAAATATTATTTCACGGCACTGTTGGTCTGTCCTTCTTTTATCGGAAAACGAGGAAACTATCATTTGTTCCCATGCCGGCTTTACTAACTGGGCTTTGGGAGGATTCCCTCCATCCCCGAAGATCAATTGCTCCTGTGCCTTCACCTCACGCAAGAGCAAATCAGTTTCTTTCATTGAAAATCTTTCCTGATGTTCAGGTAAATCTGCCATCATTATACACAGCACACCTTGGAACATGCACAGGGCATTTAAAGGGAGTGAGAGTGTGAACTCTGATTGGTTCATTGCGTGCTACGCCCCAAACACACCCATGACTAATTTACTCATTTAAGACAACCCATTTGAACTATGTGCCAGGCACGGTGTTTACCTTTCGTACAGGCACTATAGCATTTTTCGCTGGCCCCTCCCCCAAAGACAACTGCGTTGTTTAGACTTCAGACAATGCGCGATCGACCCTGAAAATCGGCACAATGGGAAAAAGGCAGTTCAGCAGAGACAGTGGAAAGCTATGACCATTGTTCTACGGGAAACCTTGGTTCCTGTCATTCATGTCAATGTTATGTCCCAACTTTTTGTTTCATTCTACATAGACCTGTCTCGCGTAGAAATCCTATGTAATGGAATGCAGCTCACTACTGTATCCAGGTCTTTCCAGGCACATTTTAGAGTTTCCCTTGCTCCCAGCACACATGATGCGTCTAATGAATTATCATTAATTCCTGAGATGAACTTCATGTGTTATAGCAGAAAAGTTCTATAACATGCAGTTGTACTCCAGGAACAGTGCCACTACACAAATAATGATGCCTTAAATGTTGTGGATCTGAAAGTGGTCTCCTGAGGCAGCATTCCCACCCTCTCCCCTGTCTCTTGCTGAGTTCACACTGATCACTCACAGGTGGCCTGCTAAATTCCTCTCCTTGCCCTCAGTCCACATCTGTGGGAAGGGCTGTTGGTGGAGTTTAGCTCAGAAGTAGCTGTTGCTGCAGTGGGTCAGTGTAGAAAGCAGAAGGAAATGTTCTATCCACAGGGAGAGGTTGGGTTTGCTCTTCAGACAAAGACTTTCTTGTAAGAATGAGGTTGATTTATGCTTGGAGTCTGAGGTTTCCCTGCTGCTGACTGGAGTCATGTTTGACTGTCTAGTGACTCTGACCTTGGACCAATTCTGTTTCTCAGTTTTGCCCTCCCATTCCTTCATTAGCTTTGTGGATCAACAATGCATTTCTAAATGTTGTTCAGCCTTAGTGTCTGGCCATGTCTTAAACACTGTTCCATTCATTTGTCCAGTAATACTCCCTGAAATAACTGTTTAATATTGTGTAATGATTACGTACTAAGCACTAAGCAATAGTTAATCAATTTGCACATGTAGTTACAAGTGTGGCTCGGAAATGTTCTTTATTAGGTTTGTGTATGGGTTAAAAGTTGAACGTAACTAACAAGTAATGGAAACATACACCCCATCAGTTAGCATGATAACTGCTTGTCAAAATCTCATAATCTCCTTGAACCTTGTCTAATTCTTCTGAAATAACCAATTTGAATGTTGTTTCTGATACTGTTACCTATAACAGTCTTATTGTTCAGGTTCTTAGATACTACTGCATCACCTTGTAAGGAAACGCATAAGCAAGTCCATATATAAAGAAAAATCATGCTTATCAGTGCTCTAAGAATGCTGTGTGAACAAAATATATTATTTTATATTTTATTTTGCAGACCCTCTGTTTGTAACTATGACAAAGACTCATGTGATTGCTGCATCTAAGGAGGCCTTTTATGCCTGGCAGTACCGCGTGGCCAAAAAGCTCACCGCTCTGGAGATCAACCAGGTTGCCAAGACCAGGAAAGAGGGCCGTGAAAGGTTAGAGATAAAGGTCAAAGGTCATGTGGAACTTTTAACAGTGTAGCATTGAGGAGAACTAGTCCAGCTATGTGAAAGGATGCCATAGAGATGCAAGCTTTCTTCATTTAGGATGTGGCTTGTGGTGTTTCATTCGTAGTTGTGTGTGAGGATTCAGAAAGCAGGGAAGGACCCAGTGTACTGCCAGGATTGGCTTTTTATGCACTACAGCAAGAAACAAACATTATAGCTAACTCTTTCTCTCTCTTTCGTCCTGTTCCTTCTCTGGCAGAGTTTACCACATTGACGACAGTCCCAGTGGAACCACCAATGGGACACTAGACTTTGCCAAAGCATTCACAGTGAGTGCCCTTCACACACTCTCATTGCCAGAACCACTCATATGTGAGTGAGAAGGACACACACACCCATAAACACCTGTGACTGTTTCATCTCCTTGTTAAAAGATTAGGGGGAAAAACCCATAAAACACTTTGTACGGGACACACACTTCACAGCATCAGCTCAACAAGCTTCTTTCCATGTACAGAAACAAAATTCTCTGTACAATTCTATACTCTAAATTAAATTAGATCACCATCCATACTGCATGTAGTTGAATTATTGTATTAGCCGTTAGTTTAGCATTTTGTCTCCTTTAACAGTGTTGTCAACTCTTCGTTACAGGCACAAATAATAGTGTAACAGGACCCATAGTGAAGAGTGCAGAATGAGTCTTTGGAGTACGCAGCAACACATGTTTAAATTCAGTTTATTCTATTCATCTACTAATTAGACATTATCAGCCTTCTCTCAGTTTCTTTCACTTTACCCCATCACAGCAATAGCACCATTCAGGGTTCTGAGGCACAAACAATTGCCTCTTGAATTGTAAAGGCCGAACCATGCCCTAAACATCCTGTAGTGTATAACAGTATCTGAATGACAGAGTATCTATCACGATATTGTTGTGTCTTTTCATCTATCATACTGACTTAATCATTGCAGCCCCACTCTGCTGTAAATTGTATGTGTGTGGTGTATTCCATGTTGTGCCTTTATTTTCTTCAGGCAACCAGGGATCCTATTTGTTGCATCACAGCATCAGACAGAACCCTTATAGTGGTACGTAGGTTTGTCTTATGCTACTGTGTTATTAATGTTAACAGAATAATGGTTTACCTTTTTCGTCCGAAATCATCAAGCTTGTCATACATTTATTATTCTTGAATACATTTTCTGCATTTAATTTATTAATTAGTTTCCTTATGTTGCTGTGTGATGCTGTGTTCTAAAGGGTCGTGAGTCTGGGATCCTGCAGAAGTACAGCTTGCCCAGCATTACCCTCCTGCAAAAGTTTTCGCTGGCCTACAGAGCTTACCAGCTCTCGCTCAACTGCAACTCCAGGTGTTTATACTGTCAGCATTAAAGAACTAAAGGATCTAGTAGTTTATTAAAGGGGATGAATGGTGGGTTGTGGGAAATAAAGCTACAAAAATTAATGACAATTAATGAAGTTAATTATGAAGGATGTGGGGATTTTTGTTATGTGTTTTTTGCATGTTTTGTGTTCATTTGTATGTACTTTTCTCTGTTTATAGATTTCCAGATAATAATATCGGGAGAATGTGTTTTCTTTCTCCACAGTCGCCTAGCTATAATAGATATGACTGGAGTGTTGACGTTTTTTGACATAGAGTCACGGGGATCATCTGGGGACACAGAGGGAGGGGCTACAGTTGGAGACCCCTCCAAATTTGAGCGCAAAGATGTGTGGGACATGAAGTGGGCCAATGATAATCCAGACTTGTTCGCTATGATGGAAAAGACCAGGATGTACGTCTTCAGAAATCTAGACCCAGAGGTAAGGGAGAAAGATTGTTATTGAAAGATTAGAACGTATTTTTTTTTTCAGATTCTTAATGATCTACACTTATCGTTTTGTTCATATATTTATTTTGTTTTAGTGGTTGTTCTTTGAGCAATAGAAACATTTGTGTACTTTATTTAGAACAAAGTAAAGGAGGCCCAGACATTTTTTTTTTTGTTTTCAACCACAAACCTAAAGCAACAATTTAGAATAAAGCAGTTGTCATTCACATTAGAACATACAACAGAATGTTTTTTAACCAAACTGTTCTGTTGTGATGATATATTTAGGATGGAGTTACAGCTGGTTCTTTAAAATAAGCCCACAGAGGGCTTGTTCAGTGAACCATGTTGCTGAACATGGCCTAGACCACCTACCACGTAGACTTAGAATACAGACATTACACACTGTCTGGGAGAAATAGCAGCCTGTTAGTCTGCCCTTCTGGTTCTCATACACTACTTTTATTAAAAATACCTTTTGCACATCTTACATGTAAGTGCCATGTAGGTTATCTTAACTTGGATAAATGTTGTGTATTCTAATAAATTTTTTCGTGTTTATCGTCCATACTTGTAATGTAGGAGCCAATTCAAACATCTGGGTTCATCTGTAACTTTGAAGATCTGGAAATAAAGTCTGTTCTTCTGGATGAGATTGTGAAGGTATTTGTTGTTATACCTGTAGTGTTTTTTTAAAACAGTAAAAGGGAATCTACCATAAAAATCGTTAAACTTTGATTTAATTAATTATGAAGAAATACAGCTGACTTAAACTGCATGACAACTTGTAGGTCATAAAAAACACAATTTAATTTGCCAGCTATGTAGAAATCAGAAGATGAATTAAAATCTGAACTGTTTCAGGATCCGGAGCGCCCGAACAAAGATTACCTGATTAACTTTGAGATCCGCTCTCTGAGAGACAGCAGAGCGCTGATAGAGAAAGTAGGAATAGAAGATGCGTCACAGTTCATCGAAGACAACCCTCACCCTCGCCTCTGGTAAAGTGGGCAAACAACACATTACACAATACAGTGCAGTCAGTATCTTTCCAAGGACAACCACACTTGAGAGTGCAGTTTGTCCTAAGTACCTGTTATTGTGTAACACAGTAATATTGTTGGTTTTAGTGGTTGTGATAGATGACACTTGCAAAGTTTAATTTAGTGTTGGCTCTATCATCTGGGGATAACAAGTTTCTGGCATTGCCACAGACATGTGGGTGCAATGACTGTCCCAGTAAAATGTCATGCCAGCCAATGTGGCTGCCATGCTGTGGTAATAGAAATAACTTTTAATGTTCTCTTGTGCTGTACAAGCATGTTGTGGTTTTCAATGATGTTGTAGTAGTGGCAATTTGATGTGGTGCCTCACAGAAAGAGCATCCTAGACTTCATCCTCCTAGGGCTACCCATTAAGGGTGGAACCTTCTTCATTTTTTAAAAGTTCATTACAGTCAGTGTCATTTGATGTGAGCTTCAGATAGTTTTTTATAGAACATTAACCTTGTTAATAAAAGCTTATGAAAAGGTAATATTATGTATTTGGATAATGTTGTGATGATTTAGTATTTGTAATTCTCCGCTGTATTGAAAGAATGAAGATTTTTATTCTTTTTGGATAACATTACTGGTGCATTTTACTAGTATGCTTTTGCAATGTAGCTTTTCAGGAAAAAATTCCTTTGTTTGACACATATCCATTGTCATGTGTGCAATTATTACTAGAAACCTCTGGTGTGTGTGAGCGAGGATTTGTGTAACTGTTGAAATACTGTTGAAAGAAGACATTCTGTCCCATCCAGGAAAGTTTCCCACACACTGGCATCTGGGTGTGCATGTTAACACGTGTGTTTAAGCGTCTGTGAGATCGGAGCTGTAGTGCACATGTCACTGTTTGTTTACTCTTCTCTCAGTGACGTGAGATGCTAGAACGTCTGAGTGGGTTTACGATTGCCATGACGTTTGTTGTTTGTTTCTGTGACGTGAGACACTGGAAAATCCAAGCTGGTTTATGGTTTGAGGTACATAAAGCTGAGCACCTCATACTAAACCCATACAGAGGATGCTCCATTACAGATCAAGATTGAGTGTTATGCCAGAAGTGTAGTATATTGATAGTTGGGGCAGGAAATTCAGAGAAAAGTCTTTTATTTCTTTATATTGTGCTTTGAATCACCTTGTTTGTGCAAAAATACTGTTGAATGCCTATCAAAAAGTTTTACCTTTATCATATTGAGTAAATTAAATGAATGAAATGGGAACAAGGAAACCTGGAGAACTGTTCTTCAAGGCTACATTAAAAATACAAGAATGTCTGGCTTTTTGGAGGCATGATATGAATAAATGGCTCGATATACCTTTGCAAAGAACTATAATGTGCTATGATGTTCAGTCAACACCATAGGACAGAAACAGCTAGTGTTAAGGTATTAAATGATGTTCGCCTAATACAAATGTAGGGAAAATAACTGGGGCTGATAGATCTGAGCGCAGCCTTTGACACTGTTGACCATAATGTCTTGCGAGACAGGCTCCACCAGGGTTTACCCATGTAAAAAATGAAGAAATTAGTGCTGATGATCACATCAAAGTGATCCATGCCTTAATTTCCTGCTAGGTTGACTATTGTAATGCTCTCCTCACTGGGATTCCCAAAAAGTCCATTAGACAACTCTAACTCATTCAAAATCCTGCTGCCAGAGTACAAACCAAAACCAAGAAAAGAGAGCACATTACTCCTATTCTCATGTCCTTACACTGGCTCCCATTTCGGTACAGAATTTATTTCAGAAAATTACTTATTGTGTATAAGTCAGTGGTCTGTGTCCTACATCCAGTTCTAAACCCAAGCAGTTACAGCCCTGTCCTCCTATAAAAAGCTGTTTTCACAACTCTCACTGGCATTCCTGTTCAAACAGACAGATTCATATGAGCAGCTACACACGCACCTCAGCTGCCACATATTTTATCATGTTCACCGAAATGACTAAAGATTGGACTTATACATTTGGGGATGTGTAGCTGTTCCAGAAGCTTTTATTGAGAAAAGAAGAGCATCTGCACTAAAAATGTAAACAAGATATCTGAGATGGGGATTTAATGTTTATGCGCCGATGATTGTACCATTATAATTTGCATTAATTCAGATGTTAAGAAACCAAATAGCCAACTTTTAAGTCTAAATTTTGCAGGTAATTATTAGAACAAGGAATCATTTTCAGTTAAACATATACATTCTGGTTTTTTAATTAACTGCTGAATAAACAATACCTTGTCATCTTTGATCAGAAATTAAATAAATGAGGCGATGCTCTCTGCAGTTTATGGTTAATTAATGAGCAGAAGTGAAAATGAATCAATCATTCTGCTGCATCTGTCTCACCCTGGCGCCGGTAGAGAGTGAGAGAGAGATGAAAACTTGTGTGTTGGGGATGTCTGAGTGGTGTGCGAGTGTGTTTGGGAGTATCGAAGGCTATTGAGAATTTCCGCACTGCCTAGCTCTGGGGCTTCTCACAGCACATGGAGGAATTTCAGAAAATTCTGACAAAAAAAAAGAAGAAAGTAGTCGACGTACAACCTGACCCGACCAACCAAACGAGTCAAATCTTTTATTAATGTCAGTTATTAACTGTGGACTGAACAATTATATTAATAAGCTATATATGTGGGCAATAAGCAAGATAAATAGACATTAATTATAATTATAAATCTGATGAGGAGACCAGACCTGAGGGTCACTTGAACATGTCAGTGTAAACACTGCTTAAATTTGAATAGTCACCTAGAAATATATCTTGGAATATATTTTCTATTCATTTTACTTTAATATGTTATCTTGTATTTTTAAGCTTTACTGCATTTATGTTAATGGATGGGTGAGTTCATCCCTGAGTGTTCAGTTTTTCCCTTTCTGTTTCTTTCTGTAGGCGTCTACTAGCAGAGGCCGCACTGCAAAAGCTGGAGCTGAAGATGGCTGAGCAGGCATTCGTGCGCTGCAAGGATTATCAGGGTATTGAGTTTGTGAAGAGGCTTGGAAACTTGCAGAGTGAAGCCATGAAGCAGGCAGAGGTGGCAGCCTACTTTAGCCGCTTTGAGGAGGCAGAGAGGATGTACCTGGACATGGACCGCAGGTAAAACTGGGTGCTCCCTACAGCATCGCAAGGCCTGGCAGAAAAAGCATTGAACCTTAATTTGAACCAAACCGATCAAGCTGTTCAGCTTGTAGTTTCTTGCAGCTTATCGTCTTTTTGTTTTCTGTCCAGGGACCTGGCGATCAGTCTGAGGATAAAGCTGGGTGACTGGTTCCGGGTGCTCCAGCTTTTGAGGACTGGATCAGGAGACTGTGATGATGCTTTACAAGAACAGGCCTACAACGCCATTGGAGATTACTTTGCAGACAGACAGAAATGGTACAGTAAGACACAGCTGAACACAGGCCACAAGTAACTGCAGAGGCTTAATTGTAAATGTTACTTTATGTCATGTTTTTGTGTTGATTAGGCTGAATGCAGTGCAGTACTACCTACAGGGTCGTAACCAGGAGAGATTAGCGGAGTGTTACTACATGTTGGAAGACTATGAGGGGCTGGAGAAAATTGCCGGCGCTCTACCAGAGAACCACAAACTGCTACCGGTATGATCCCTCTTTCATTTTTCTTAAAGCATTCTTTTCTTTTTTTCCTATTTTATCGGATTTACCTGTTGGTTTAATGAGGGTGAGCAATTTACATCTTGAAAGTTATAAACAATCAGATGCTTACTGTTCAACCATACTATATATTTTGTTTGTTTGTGTGTGTGTGTTTAGGACATTGGGCAGATGTTTGTGACTGTTGGGATGTGTGAACAGGCTGTATGTGCCTATCTAAGGTGTAACCAGCCTAAAGCAGCAGTGGATGCCTGTGTGCATCTAAACCAGGTAAGAAACTTCAGGAATATACATATATGACTGTATGCTACATACCCATCCATTAGCAGTGCTGTAGCTAAAATATCTTTTCAAAAGGTGTGTCAATGTACAGTAACCCCTGCAACGATGTGGTTCAGAATTCGTGCCTTCAGTCATTTTTTAGAATCAAACTTATAATAAAATAATAAATGTACAAAAACAATAGATATCCTCTGTGTGTTTTTTTCTCGCTTTTTAAAAATGGGAATATATATATTTATTTTTCATATGCATTTTAATGCTAGATTGTTAATAAATGAAATTTAGTAATTATGTAAATCATATAATGTAAATTCAGCTACATTTCCATAGAAAATATAACTGTATACAATTTATGGAGAGAGAAAACAAAGATAGCATGTCTTTGGATGGTGAAACACCTTTGTACTAATTCATTTCTTCTTGCTACTGACTGGCCGCTGCCCTGTGACGCATCTCAGACAGCTGCAGTTCAGCATTCCTGCATCAGAGCTGTTTCCCACATGGAGCATCTCAAGCGCTTCGCTGAATGTTCTCGTGTTTTTGGTTTCATTCTATTTAAATAAATCCATGAACGCATATTGCATTCATTTTTGTAACATTTAGTCTCAGACTCTCAAACTCTCGAAAGGAATAAAACCCATGGAGGATACACATATCACTGAAATTGAGAAGACTTATCATATACGATTAACTGTTCTATTTAAATCCCTCCTGTAGTTACATTTTTAACAGTCTGTATATGTTTGGTAAGGCTTAACAATAAGATACCATTAATTTGCATGACTTCAAATGTAATCTAACATCAGGTTACAGTGAGTAAACATTAATTAATGTGTATGAATGCTATTTTATTTAACAGTTTATCGTTCATGTTTGTTTATTGTGCATTTTATAGTTACATTTTTTAAGGATAATGTAAGTAATGTAAGTGTTTTGGGGAGATATTATTTCACAATTTGCAAGTTCTCTTGGAACAAATATAGCTAGTAAATATAGGTTTTGCAACATCCTTTTTGTTGCAGCTGTTGAGGTATAATCCCTTGTAGTCATCCATTTATTCCTCCCTCCATCCACCCAGCCATCCATCCATCCATCTCATTCTTTTTTTTTTGTTCTTTCTCTCTCACTCTCTTTCTCTCTCTGTCTTCCTCCTGCTCCCCCAAGCTGATGGATGCTCAGGCCTAATAACACACTCAGAATGAATTTATTAGACCCATCACAGATTAATTGGTCCCCCATCCTGCACCAGATGTTTAACCACTGCCTTGCACTGAGTTGCTTAAAAGCAACAGTGTCATATTTTTGTTAAATCACATAATTAATTTTTTTTTCATTTAGATTACTACAAAGCTCAGTACCCGTAATTGTAATTAATTATTTTTGTGAGGTGAAACTGGTCAAAATTTTATCTTGCTTGAAATTACAGGAATATAGTACTAAATAATTCCATGTATCTGAACTTTGACCAAAGTAGATTAAACTGTATTCAGCACTTTATTTTCTGTGTGTAAATATAGTGTAAATATAATTACTGATACCATACACATGTTCATAAAATGTGTTGTATTTTTGTGTTTCAGTGGAATAAGGCTGTAGAATTGGCTAAAAACCACAACATGAAGGAGATTGGTCCTCTGCTATCCAAATATGCCTCTCACCTGCTGGAGAAAAATAAAACCCTGGAAGCAGTGGAGCTTTACCGAAAGGCTCATCATTTTCTTGACGCTGCCAAGCTTATGTTTAAGGTGAAAATATTGGTGTGGAGGGGACATATCCTAGCTCATTGCCAGCACTGCGTTTGCTCGTTTTGTTCAGATTTTTGAGACTAAATGGTAGAATGGAGTTAAGAATTGTTTTGGTGGGAATGGCAGATCTTTCTAACCTGTAACTGTTACCATGTATACAGACTAGTCAAGAACAAGGACACTATCATGACTTTGTGGGGTGTCATCAGAAGGTCATCCGTTTTAGGTTCTCAGCACATTTATTTCTAGCAGGTGCAATTGTGGGACTGAATAATTAATCCTGCAGCTGCAGGTTTCACTGTGCATATTAGGCCAGAAAAGATTTCAAATGAATATTGTTTGAGGCATGCTGGATGTAGCTTAAGCTTTAAAACCAATAAGATATGAATGTGCAGATTAAATCTACCAGAATAAAGAAGGAGTTTTATGAAACGGAATACATGGTCAGGAATAGAGGTGAATGTGAAAAGGAATAGGCAGCTTTTTATTGGGCAGGAGGACAGGTGCAAAGAGACGTCAAATTATTTGTACTGGTGCCACCCTGGCAGGTTGATGTTCTTGGCAGTTGTCTGTGTTGCATATGTCAGGGACCATTACTGTGCACATGAACTGATGAAAATGATCTCTGGTTTGTACAGATTGCTGATGATGAAGCAAAGAAGAGGACAAGACCCTTGCGTGTGAAGAAGCTTTATGTGCTCGCTGCCCTGCTGGTGGAAAACTACCACACTCAGGTCAAAAACTCACAGCACAGCAAAGCCAAAGGCAAAAAGTCAGAGGTATTTTATCTAGTCTCACCTTTCCATATAAAAGTTTTCTTCCATTTGTTTAGGAATGTTGGATAGATACTTTGATCACTGATATAAGTAATATCTTGCAAAACAGATACAGTTAGACAAAATATTAGATATATTAGATATACCACTGCCAGAAATGTGTAAGCACTGCCTAGCACTGGGTTGCCTAAAAGCATATTATTTATGTTTTTCATTTGGATTAAAGCTCGTAAAAATTCCCGGCCTAGCATGCCACAATGTTATCTTGTTGGAAATCCACTTTAAGCTTTTTATAGGAATATAGTACCATTTAATTCCATATGTGTAAAATTTGGATTTTATGTGGTACCACCAATATTTGAATAAAAAGAGTGTATGATACCACTGCCAATAAGTAAGCCCAGTTTCAGCTAGTAACTGATCTGAAGAATTTCATGGGCTTAACAAGCTTCTTTCTGACTCTGTAGTTCTTAGAGATAATAGGGTGTCATTTGTTGTCTAATTATAGATTGTATTGTGTGTTTTGTGTGTGTGTTTGGTCCAGGCCACATCTGCTCTGGCAGGCCTTTTGGAAGAGGATGCGTCCACCTCAGACAGTCGTATTTTGGATAAAGCTTGGAGAGGAGCAGAAGCTTACCATTTCTTTCTGCTGGCGCAAAGACAGCTGTATGATGGCAATGTGGAAGCTTCCATGAACACAGGTATCACAGTTTCTCTCTCTACGCCATCAATGCACTCTCCTTTCTTTCATTAAATGTTATACGTTATTTTACACAGTTGTACTGGAGTAATAATATGTAATGTAGGTTGTGGGTTTGTGTGCTAGTGTGTGTGCGTGTGTGCCTGCGTGTGTGTGCGTGCGTGTGCGTGCGTGTGCGTGCGTGTGCGTGCGTGTGTGTGCGTGTGTGTGCGTGTGTGTGCACGTGTGTGTACGTGTGTGTGCGTGTGTGTGCGTGTGTGTGCTTGTGTGTGTGCGTGCGGTTTGTGTGTGTGGTAACTGACCTCTGTCTGTGAACACATAGCATTAAATCAAGAGTTGGGAAAACAAAGGCTTTACAGTGTTCTGCAGCCACACACACACACACACACACACACACACATTACCATTCTCCAGAGGGCCTCTATATACGTACATTCCAAGCTAAGACAAATAAAACGCTACATAAAATGTGTCGCCTGACCACCTGTACCAGTGAGGTGTGTATAGGATGTAGATTCTGAGTGTGTTTGTGTGTCTGCCTTCTTCCATTTGTGACGCAGAGGATAAGGATGTACATCATCGTTTCATTCTAAGGGGAATTTGCTTTGTACGCACACTCACACATGCATGTCTGCTCAATAACACCACACAGAGTTGTTTTGGGAGCAAAGGTTTAATGTTTGCGACGGACCAAGGACCAAAAATACAAAACGGTAGATATATAGGGAGGATATAGATTATTAAAATTGAATGTTTAATAATGTAAATTATAACATATATATAAAACATCTGGAGACATCTGCTAATCCTAAATTTACTTATGAAATGTCAGTGTTGATCCCACTACATTGTTGGGATCAGTAATACCTCTTTGAAATGTTTCTTAGCTCCACAAAACATAGTTGCACAGCTTTATGAAGGCAGGGAGCCCCATTCTATTGGTTGCCACTTTTCAGTTTAATTCATCAGAAGGACTGCCTGTGTACTTTTGACTTCAGTATATATTGAAAAATAAAGGCTTAGTGTGTCTGATATATCCTAGTGTTTTATAGTATTTCCATATTACAAAATTCCATCTTTATCTCTGAACCTCTCTTTCTTTCACTTTCTCTTTAGCTCTGCACCTTCGTGACTATGAGGATATCATCCCTGCAGTGGAGATCTACTCCTTGTTGGCCATCTGCTCCTCAGCGAACCGTGCGTTTGGTACCTGCTCACGTGCCTTCATTAAGCTCGAGTCTCTTGAGAGTCTGTCCCCAGAGCAGAGGCAACTGTACGAGGACCTAGCCCTGGAAATCTTCACCAAACACAGTCCTAAAGACAGCCGCAAGAGCCACCGTGACAGCACAGAAGACAGGTAACCACACACAAAGTCCCTCAACATCCCCCCTCACAAGGCATGTTGTGGCTTATGTACATACATACATTAAAACTCTAAGGTGTCTGAAATTATTGTTGCACTACTATTCATTACAGTTACACTACATTTGTTGTGTAATTATAATTTCACATCTAGTATTAGCTAACATTAATAAACCTAAAGATTCATGTAGAGATTCCATTGATAGCCAACTGGCTAATTTTCGACTGGTGGGTATGATTTGCAGCATTTTCCCAGAATAAAAGCACTTCATTACCATGTAGGCCAAAAAATTCTAAAGAAATGAAAAATTATTCTGTTTATGTTCCATAGTTATTCACATATAATTACATATTTAAATATATTGGTAAATTATGGAATACAGGTTTCATTGTTTCCACAGGTTTAAAATATCAAAGTGTTATTGAAGGTTCTCTTAGAAGACAGTTTCAGTACATCTGCTCTTTCCATAGTGGCTTCGTAAGAAATAAAGTTAACTAAAGCTGAACATAACAAAACTTATGGTTCAGTGTATGTGACCTAAGAGTAGATCTAGCGGAGGGCTGTAATAACCGTGTTCTGCCAATAGAAGTGATTCTGACTAGGCATTAAAAGCTTTAAATACAATCCTTCCAGACCTGTTTTGCAACTCACACAGTGAACACGGCGCAGTGGAAAAAATTTAAGTAAGGAATTAGCTGTGCAAGCTAATTGGACATACTTTTCTGTTTTTTTCTCACTCTTCTAGTATGGAGAGCAAGCTGCCGACCTGCATTGTGACTGGCAGAATCATCTCGGAGTATCAGTTCTGGATGTGCAGTGTGTGCAAGCACTGTGCACATGAGCAGGACATCACAAACCACAACTTCTGCCCCCTCTGCCATTCCTCTCTGACCTGAGGCTGACCCTCTATGCCTTTGTCCCCAATTCTTTGCTTCTGTCGGATTTCTCATTTCTCTCTTTGCCTTCTTTGTCTTTTCTGCCACCAGAACCCAAACACATTAGCAGAGCTCTAATAACTGTACAGTTTTTCAAACAACGTTGAAATTACAAGCACAGAGCAATCAGCCTTGTTGTTTAAGAGGCTAACAATGCTAACGATTTTGAAACCAACCCTCTAATCCATTCCTTTTCAGTTTGGAAGCCAATTTTTAACAAGCTTGGGAAGTTTGAACAAACAGCAATAGAAACATAGGACCAATTGGATTAAATTTTTATAGTTCTGAAATCTCTGTCTGTTGCATCTGTAGCAGATGGTCTAAGACCTTGGACTGTAATTTCCCCATAATTTTAATAGAACAGTAAAGGTGTTCACTGAGAATTGTAGAGGCCAGTGGGTTGAGCAACTGTTCATTTGCTTCTAAGTCCATTCATTGTCTCCTTCATAATATTAATCATAATAGTAATCAGAACATGTTAAAGCCTAAGTGACCATGTTAGGCTCCAATAACATTTCAGAAAACATGTGATGTCATATATGTCAGCGGTAATGTGGCTACAGTGTTTCTCTCTTTAATTAGAATTATTACATAATATTAACCGGTTATATTATGTAATTGTAATTATATAACATGCATTATTATATAATTATATTAACATATTACTTTTATTTTGCCAATTTATATGTGTAACATGCCAGCTTCATCTGTTTACATCTCAGACATTTTATATTTAGATAAAATTTGGATTTTGAAACTTTGAAAGTTACATTTTGTGTGCAGCATGTCTTTGGTGTGGCAATTTGTTGGTTTTCTTGTCTGTAAAATGAAAGCAGCGATTTAACTGAATATGTGCAGCCTCTTGTTGCAGAACAAATTGAACACTAAAAAAGGGACCAAAATGTAATTAGTTAGTTCTGCCTTTGTATTTGTAAATTATTTTTGTATTGTCCTGAAAAGTAAAATAAATTGAATAATGGCTGAAATTGAAGTTGGTACCAAAATGCATACAGAAAGGTGATATTAAAAACTGTGCTCGGTAGTTATTTTAACATGTGCTCTGTAGTTATTTTAACATGTGCTCGGTAGTTATTTTAACATTTGCCTTGTTTCTTGGTGCTGTAGGCACATTTATGTTTTCTTCTCATACTCACTTTATGCAGGGTTAATGAGTGGGTGAGTTCAATCCAGTTAAATGCAGTTAAAGAGTAAAAGGCACAGAGCAGGACGGAGGAATACTTATACAACACTGTCCTCTTGTGGCTGAAGGTATTACAGAAGTTCCTGATTATAGTCAAGCCACTTTTAACCAAAATTGAGTGGTTGCTCTTGATTCATTTAACATCTTTCAGAATTTAATTTGAAATGTTAGTATTATTTAACCAATTATAGCCCACTACACCCAAGCTTTAAAATTCTTCACTCATATCTCCATAACTTGGGTTGTAAAATTGCCTGGATGCATCGCGATACACCTATGGCTTCTTGAAGGTTTTTGGAAAAGACATGAATTGTGATTAAAAAAGTTTGAACTGATGTATTTTGGTCAATAACAGATTTAAGTTCTTTAAATGTTTTGATACTTTGATAACTACTCGGTATTAATATGTGCTGTCTGCAGATGTCTCCCGTCACCTCTGTTTCTCCAATCAGCTTTTTTCATACACCACCTGCCTCGAGAAATTTCAACTCCCACGTTTGTGCATGAGTGGTTGAAGGCGAACGTTACAGGTTACACATCAGGAATCAAGCGAGGTAGACAGTGTTAAGCGAAGTGTTGTAACTGTAACTGTAAAATTTAGCTGTAAGTAAATGTCTAAGCCCTGTTGGCTCCTTGCATTTGAGGAAAGTGGGCCTGTTTCAAGTGTGGGAACACTATACATCAGTCTAATTGTTTTTTTTTGCAACAATATTCAGTGAAATATGTCCTCAGTTTTGTGCTGTTGTAGGGCTGTTTTAAAATGAAAATAAACTTGTTTTGTTTATATACTATGATTTTTCTTGTTTAAATCCATTTTCCTCAGGGCGGGATAAAGTTTTTTTCTGCTAGCAAAGTTAACATTAGACTAAATACAAACAACCAAGAAAGAACGGAAAATTATCATGATTATTTTGTTTGTAAAAAAAATTGTTACTATTTTGTGAGCTGGTGAGGAGATCACTGACCCCCACACAGCACCCCGGGCGCCCCCATTGGTGACAGCCCACTATTTCACTTGGTGAATGGGTAAAATGCAGAGAAAGAATTTCGAATTGCATACTGTTCATATTGTGTGCTGTGGGGTGGCGTTTTCACTTAAAGGGTTCATGTCAATTGATAAACTTAAAAAACCAAAATTTATTGACACTCTCACAGTCGGCCTCTAGATGGAGCTGTCCTGCTGCTCCGCGTTGTTCCACTGTTCCTCTGTGTTTGCTCAATCTGACCCAGACCCCCCAGAACCCCACTGACACGAGGGGGTGAAGACAGGGCGCGCTGTCTCTGCAGGGACTCTTTTCTTTCTCCTCAGGCAGATCAGCCTTTATTAGACCACTAATCCTTTAACTGCCCTTCACAGTCACTCTTTCTGTCTATTTTCTCTCTCTGTATGTGCTTTTCTCTTCTCTGTCTCTGCTTGTGTTTCCCTGTAACTTTGGATTAAATTTTTTATTCATTAAACATTACATTCAATATTTTTTGCTTAGCATTTTATTTAATTGTATTATTTTTCTATCTCTCCCTAAACTTTAATTTTCTTCTCCTCTCTCTCTCTCTCTCTCTCTCTCTCTCTCTCTCTCTCTCTCTCTCTCTCTCTCTCTCTCTCTCTCTCT
>JBBMFX010000141.1:18000314-18018998 GCA_037832545.1 Rhabdalestes septentrionalis | reverse complement strand
GTGGTTTTCTTCTCCTCTCGCTCTCTCTCTCTCTCTCTCTCTCTCTCTCTCTCTCTCTCTCTCTCTCTCTCTCTCTCTCTCTCTCCTTCTATCTCTGTTTCTCCTCTGTGATTCTCTCTCTTGTCCCCGTTGGTGAAATGCCCCGAGCCGATGTCGCGCATGCGCACCCGCTGCCGAGCGGCATTGAGCACGCGGAGATCCAACCCGGGACTGTGGAGCGGGACAGGCGGAGCTGAGTGGAAATGTCCACTGTGGAGTGAGAGAAGTGGACTCTGAGAGGTAAGACGTTTCATTATCTTACTTTCAGAATAAGTTTTCTCAGTTTAATTGGGTTTGTACAGCAGTATGGGGTTCTTTAAACACTTTGCCATAATTTCTTGTGTTCTCAGACACGCACAAACAGGTATCACTCTCAGGTATTTACACTTTATTGTACTGTTCTATACTGTACTCTACTGTACTCTGTACTACTCTATTGTACATTGTTTTAGTCTATTCGTCATATAATCTGCAGCTCTTCTGCATTGTACTCTGTCCTAATCTACTGTAGTCTTCTGTACTGTACTTTGTTCTGCACTACTACATTTTTCTTTATTCTACTCTTGTCTACAGAAGTCTTCCCTTCATTACTCCCTTGTATTTACTATGCTCTATTCTACTGGACCCTGCTGAATTTTACCCCACTCTACTGTCCTGTTTTACTCTGGTCTACTGTACACTGCTGTCCTTTACTGTACTTTGCTGTACTCTAGTGCTTTCTCACACCGTGAAGAGCTCTGAGGTCAATTTTAAGAAAATCTGTCTATGAAACAGATTCAAGAGACAAGATTTGAACAGCAGGATTCAGTGAGCAGGTCAGAGTGGTCATAATGACCTGAAAAGCTTCTGTTTTGCATCTCTGCAAAGGGTCGATATCCATTAGAAGCATCAGTTTAGTACTGTTTTGATTAGGGAATGTGTTCTCTGGGCTGGTGTTTTACAGTGTGGCTGGATACCACAGCAACGCATCAGCAAAAGCTCAGCCTACCATTGAAGTGAATAGGATTTGACACTTAAAATTTGAAGTAGATGCACATTGAATTCCATTTGCATTTGCTTTCTGTACAGCACATTTGGATTTTTCTGTTTGTTTCAAAATAGTCCAAATGGAAAGGACTGTCTGTTTTCATACAAAATAACATTTTACACCACAGTACATTTTGAAATGTAAATTGGAAAGGAAAATCTCATCTGTACAATTCCTTGATAATTTACATAAAATAACAGATCAAGTGTTTTTTTAAACATGAATACATTAATTTCAGCTTGTGTGTAGCTGATATCTTGCACACCATAACATTAGCTTACTGTTTTTCAGTGTACACATTTGTTACAGTTTTTTGCCATCTGTTAAGTGGGAACAGAATAAAATATTCTTCCCACTGGGGAAAAAATAGTGTAAAAAACCCATTCTACAGTCTATATAATGACAGAGTGTAAAGTTGGTCAATGCTTTTAAAGTGGTGGGAATTTCCACAGTATGCTCAGAAAAGCGTAGAGTGAGGTAAATTGCCTCAAGAAAATTTGGTCCAAGTCATGACATTTTCACAAGTGTCACAAAGTTACACAATATGTCACTGTTGTAACTTACATTGGAATCGTGATATTATTTAAAGGGTTTGTTTTTAAATGTGTTATTGTATCCTGTCTAACAGTCTTTAAGGTCGGACTCTGGCTAGCTCATCTTTCAGTTCTTTTTCTGTTGCAGGCAATGGGGTGTTAGATGTGAGCTCCACACTACCTGCAGACTTCCCCTCACTCCACCCCATCCAAACCCAGGCACCCATCATGGTGTACGGACAGATCTTGCACCACCGCGGCCCAGAGGACAGTTTCATCAATCTAAATGTGGGTGGATATAAGCAGAGGGTGGCTCGGGGGGTTCTGCAGCGTTTCCCAAACACGCGCCTCGGCCAGCTGCTCTGCTGCCAATCGGAGGCGGCAATCCTGGAGCTTTGTGACGACTACAGTGCCCTGGAGCGTGAATACTACTTCGACCGTAACCCCCGTTTCTTCTGCTATGTGCTGAACTTCTACCACACAGGGAAGATCCATCTGATGGAAGAGCTTTGTGTGTTCAGCTTCAGCCAGGAGCTGGAATACTGGGGCATCAAGGAACTGCACCTGGACTCATGTTGCAGCAACAAGTTCCAGGAGCAGAAAGAGGGCACTGGAGAACGAGACTGGAATGAAGACGACATGCAGAACCAACTTCACGAAAGTTTTGACTCGTCCATGGAGGAGCTGTCAGCACTGGACAAGGACATAGAGAAGTTTGAGGGCACGTGGTGTTCAGAGAAGCGTAAGCAGCTGTGGTTGCGTCTAGAAAATCCGGCATACTCACGGTCAGCCAAGATGCTGGCTGTGGTTTCCTTGAGTGTGGTGCTGATTAGCATTGTAGCCATGTGTATTCACAGCATGCCTGAGTTCCACCAGGTAGACGCCAACGAGAAACCGGTGGAGGACCCAGTGCTGAATCTTTTTGAGACCATTTGTGTCATCTGGTTCACTTTTGAGTTCTTTGTCAGGTTAGCCGTCACACCTTGCTTGCGCAAATTCCTAAGCAACACCCTCAACATCATAGACTTTGTCTCAATTGTCCCGTTTTATGCCACTTTGGTGTTTGAAAAAGTGGACCCTGAGGAGAGTGAGGAGTTGGAAAATGTTGGGAAGGTGGTCCAAATCCTTCGGCTCATGAGGATCTTCAGAATCTTGAAGTTGGCACGTCACTCTGTTGGCCTGCGATCCCTTGGAGCCACCCTCCGGCACAGCTACCATGAGGTCGGACTCCTCCTTCTCTTCCTCTCTGTTGGAATATCAATCTTTTCGGTGCTCATCTATTTTGTGGAAAAAGAGGAGGACGAGTCTGAGCTCCAGACCATCCCTGTTGGCTGGTGGTGGGCAACCATCAGCATGACCACAGTCGGGTACGGAGACACATATCCCATTACTCTTGCAGGGAAGCTCATAGGCACCCTCTGCATCATCTGTGGCCTGCTAGTGGTGGCTCTACCCATCACCATCATCTTCAACAAGTTTTCCAAGTACTACCAGAGACAGAAGGCTCTGGTAGAGTCAGACCAGTTTGGATTTGAAGGGAAAGGGCCGATCCCTGGGATACCTTTCTTCAATGTGAAGGATTTATATGCACAAGGCGTCAACTCTCTGTTGGCCAGTTTGTCTTCCAGGAGCAGTGTGGCAAGTGAAGGGGATGCCACAGATGCCTCCAGCATTCAGGACGTTGAGACTGTCTGCCCAGCAGGTCTAAGTGTGACATGAATTAAGGGAATAGTTTGGCAAATCAAATCGACACACTTTCACATTACCCCAAATGTAGTCAGTCAAAACATGATTGGTGTCTGTTGTGTGATTGTTTATTTTTGCAAAGGAACTATTTGGATAATGTGGCTTACTAGAAATTGAAACTTACGAACACCACTTAGTATAACACTGACAGTGTGCTTAAAATATGACACATTCACTCAAAGCCTGGGGAGTCAATGAGTATATATGAGTATATATATATATATACAGTCAGTAATCATATATACAGGTGTTGATATAAATGATACGCAAAGAAGGCATGCGCGGGTATACAGTAAAAATGTCCGATCTTCACTGTGCAAAAGTGTGCCTAATTTGAATAACTTCATGCTGGATCTCGGCATAATCTGCAGAATGGTGTAAAGAGGTGTTTTTGTGAAGGTCACTGTCACAGATATTGTCAGTGTTACATGCAGCATGCAAGCAGCTGGGTTTCAGCTTGCATGGGTAGAAGTTTGTGTAAAAGTGTATAATTCATCACATAAACATGTTGTCTTTGTCTGCATTAATCAAAAACATGGACGAAAGTGTCAGAAACCACATAAACACATGAAGTAGGAAGTCTGCACAGAGATCATTTGTGGAAGAACCAAAGAACCAACTTCAAACACTAAACATGTCTTTACTGGTGGATTATATTTAGGGAAAGTGGGGAGATCGGAGTGTTTGCCGAACTATTCCTTGAGAACCAAATGTGCAATTACCGAATATGTAGAATCTTCCAAGAAGCTGTAGGATGCAAACTCTCATCTTGTGCTGAGTTGTGAAACCTGAGGCTTGATGCTGCGCACATGCCAGGAAATATCTCAGCTGTGGCCGTTCTACACAAGAGTGAAAGAAACGGCACAGGAAAGTGGGTAATGGGAAATGACTTGAGGAAAAACTCAGCAGACAAATAACGGCACTTTTATGGCAGTAGTTCTCAGGGTGAAAAGTAACTGATCCATGTCTGTCTTCCTGTCCCTTTGTTCTGATTGTTTTAATATGCAGTTTTGTGCTTCAAAGGGGTATTTCACCAATTTTTCCAAATTTCTTTTTGAGGTATACAAAATCATTCAGAGTGTGTTGGGTGTGAAATGCTCTGTTCTAGAGAAAACTTTTGTAGTGAACTGTTCACATTGGTGGTGAATGGAAACATCTGGTGAGGAATGGGCTTCCTTTTTTAAGAAGATTTGGCCAAAAACTAAAACCATTCAAACTCATAGTTCAAATTTGGCAGCATTAATATTTTGTATAAACACTTAGACGACACATATAGCTGTGCCTATATTTGTGTTGTATAAAATGCCTATATTTGTGTTGTAGCTGCAAACCCTGGTTCCATTCACCACCACTGTCAAGAAATCGTTTAGTACCCACAATGAACACTTTGTTCCCTGAATTATGCAGATAATTTGAATAAGTTGGTGAAGTTCCCTTTTAAACTGAAGACTGACCTGTCGAATATGTCTAACTTGCTAGTCTTGACAAATGAAAGAAAACGGAATGACATGTGCACTACCTAAACAGACAGCCTGCTCGTCTAATTAAAGTCAAAGTGTTTTCCCAGGACTGGGAAAAGAGAAATGCTTGAATATTTTATAGCAACTGACAGCATTCATACTTGTTTGATTTGAAGATGCCATAATAGTGTATACCTCCCTTCCCTTTAATCTGCCTGTCGGAAAGCTGCAAGGAAAGCATGCATGCATATTTTAGAAGCGAAGGGACCAAGGGAGGAGGAGGAATTGATGTAATAAAGGGTTGATGGAAAACACCTCTGTATAGCGGACGGTCATTATGAAACTAGCACGTTGACCTGGGATGAGACGTTGATGAGGTAACTGGATGGTATATGTGTGTTTTCTGTGCAGTGTGCATGATAAATAATAATCTCCAAAGTTACTTGTGCTGTTACATTCATGCAAAAGTGATCTGAAGTGCATACAGAATGAAGGCATCAGTATGGTTCCTGCTGCTTTTTATATCTATCTATATATGTATATACACTATCACTTGCCAATTTATCAGAAACCCCTCCACCTTCCTGATATAGTTAGAGACTGCAACTCGTCTGTTGCACAGTTTATGTTTTTCTAGACCTTCATCAGTGGTCCATTTCTGACCACAGACCTACTCTTCGCTGAGTGAGAGACAACAGCAAACCCCCCCAGCAAAAACTGATACACTCCTTTATAATATTGAGTCAGAATCCCTGCTGTACTGAGAACAGCCCACCAACCAAATACCAGTGTAATCTGGATGAGAGGGGGTCTTATAAACTATGCAGCAAAGGATGGGCTACAGTATAGCTAAAATATAAATGCAGCCAGACACTCTAAAGGGTGAGGAGAAAATTCACTGATTGATTGAATAAAACATGGAAATGCTTACAACATGCCTGCATCTGTTTACTGGGAAAATCCCACCCTGTGATAAAAAAGCTGCAAAGTAGGAAAAACTTCCCCATTGAGATGTGCAGTAATCAGAAGTGTTTTTCTTTAATGCAACTTTGTCAGACGAGTGATTTCAAATATATATATATGTGGGTGGAGCTGAACACATTTAAATGTATATATGTATATGTATAAAATCACACACTTGCTTCAAATCCTATGAAGTTTTTCAGTATACTCTAATATACTTGATCATGTGGTTTCTGACACTGTAACACAGCGTTATCTGTGAACATACAGGACACACATTGTATAAGCATGAGAAGTGACCTTAATGACTCCCAGCTATTCAGAAAGATAAATGTCACTTTGCAGTGCAACTAGACTCCATTCAGTGCAATAAAGCAGAAAGAGCTTTTGTGGCCTAATGCATAGATCTATATACTTTCAGTCCTCGGAGAAGCACGTCTAATGCTTTTTATTGTCTTGCTCATGGTTTCACGCTTATAATTTCGGTGCCAAGTGTAAAATAAATGAATGGGAAATGGAGGCACACTTTATTCATTACTTCTTATAGTTGCTCCCTATATATTATCCTGAAATATTTGACAATATTAGATTCATCTTGATCTTGATAAAATAAAGGAATGAGTTGTAAAGGCTTCTGAGGCAAACGACGACACAACTATGCCTCCACATGATATGTGATTATAGCCCTAAAGTTGATAATATGAGTCCAGCAGGAGTAACAGTAGCCGTCTGCTATGGTGGCTTCACTCGTCCCATTAGGCTAATGCACTCAGCCCTGATTGGATTCCCTTTCCTCTTTATAGAGGGAGGAATATTTTTCTTGTAGATTGAGATGTGCATCCTGGCTCGATTAGTACGAGGAGAGGGGGCCAAACTCTATAAGCTGCAGTCCAGCTTGAGACAGTGGTGCGTTGGCAAGTGTGTTGCTTCAAAACTTGCAGTGTTGTACACTCTGTCCACTTGGCATTTGTACCTGATGTTCAAACGGGTTCCATGAAAAGCTGTCTCATTTGGCCAATTCAGAAAGTGTGATGTGAAATCATGTTAACAGTCTCACTTAAGGTACTTCCTTTTTTTTTTCTTCACAATGTCAGCTCAACACGCTTGGAGGAGAGCACTAACTGCTACAGAAGCCAGTACTGACAGTTGAGTGAGGACAGTACACTATTGAACAACCAGCCCTTGAGAAATCGGAGTTTTGTCAGCATTTTTATGTCCATTTTGATATTTAATAGTATGTCATACAGTGCTGAAATTGAATCAGCCCTGATCGAACTTACAGCAACATGATTCAAGGCTGAACCTGAGCTGAAGCTGTGACTGAAACTGACCCAAACGCAAGACTGAAACTAGACCTTAACATATGAAACACATCGGAAAGGCAAATGAAATATAAGCATCCCTTTGACTGTCCTAAACTGTCCTCCTCATGAACTGATTCACTGTTTATTTACTGTGTGTTTTCTCATAGACTTTGGCTCATGCAATATTAGGGTGTTTTTTGCAAATTAAGGGAGTGAAGGAGGATAAAGTAGGGAGAAGAATTTAAGTGGGGGAAATGGGAAGTGGGTTTGAAGAAGCCCATTTTATTGCGACCCAAACCAAAATATATAGGGGGAACTAGGGCCACTGCGGTGCAGAATGAATGGGGATGTATGAAATCCTCCACAGGGGTGGGGATGGAGACAAATGAGTAAAATTTTGCTCTTTTGAATATTGATGGTGATGCTGTCTGCCACACAGCATAATCCAGATACTACACCTTTCCTTTGATTTTTGTTTGGGAAATGAATAAAATATGAGTGTCAGGTGTGTTCCCTACTCTAAACAACTCTAAATTACCTTCTAAATTACTGTTGCATTGGTATTTACAAAAAGAAGATGAGTTTCTCAATCTGAATAGGGACAGTACATCACATACATGGTCAGATGGTCCGACCTCCCAGAAATGTTGTTAAAAAACAATGGACTAGATGTAAAAAAATGTGCAAGCGAATTCATGCTCAAAATCAAGTCAAAAACTGAGGGAAGCCCAAATATCAGGACTAAACACTGTGGTATAATCTTCCATGACTAATAGCTACATTAGCCTTGATACTTCAGTGCAAAATTTAAGAACTACATTTTAGATTTGAAATGATGACATTTGTGAACCTGAAACCTTCAAATCCAAAACGAACTGGAGAGCAAGCATGAAGGACTGAGGATGTGTACATTTGCATTTGACGGCCCTCATAAGCACTCCTCCCCTTCTCTCTCTCTCGCTCTGTCCACTCATCGTTTCCGCAGCATAATTGATTATGTGTCTTATGCTGCCGTTCAGGATGCTGAGGCAGAGAAGTTGACACAGTGATTCTGCCTTCCTCTCTGACAAACACACATTAATGAAGAGACCCGGAAAGAAACCACGAGAGGACAGTTCCTTATGGGACATAAAGAACTGAGGATTCAGCGCATTTGTAACAAGCCTGACTGAGATGTTTTGATCTGCTAGAGTGCGCTGATTCTCTCCAGAGATCATAAAAATCTTAAGCATTGCCTTAATACAAGCTCCAATAAACATTGAAACAAGATCTGAAATTCTGTATCTTGTTATATGCAACGTTTTCCAGGAGCAAACGGTGTACAGATGTGTGCTTAAAAAAGGTTTGGTTTATTTGCTTTTTAAGTCAAGATTCAAGATTCAAGCTTTCCCCGGAACACGAGTGTGGGATAAAGATTTTTATTTGTCTTGTGCATAGTCATGCAGGTACAACACGCAGTGAAAAGTATCCTGAACCGCTCCTTATGACTATGCAGACATTTTTAGACAATTACATTTTGAATATAAAAACCTGGAATTTGAGAACCCCCCAAAAAAAGAAAAAGTAAAAATAAAGTATACCTCTAAATGTAAGTACACTTTAAATGATAAAAAATCTGAACATTTCTAAAACACAAACCTAAAGGTAAATACTTAAACAGGGGGGACCAAGTCTAAAGATGAAGAGGGATACTCAATGAGCAGGTCAAAGTATGTGGTTTCTTTTTTTAGCTAGTGCGACCCAGAGGGGCACATTCTGCTCTAATGGTCACTAGAACACATACTGCTAGAGCTGAAGGTCCACATCAGTGCTGTAAGTGTGATGGACTTTACTCTGTTTGGAGCTCTTAGCAAGTGTACAAGTGGAGCATCCACATGCTCTGAACGAGGAAACATATTAGTGAAATGTAGATTTTCTAAACTTGTTTTGATATGTTTTTGTCTGTAAAACTCCTTTTTCTTTAGGTTTTGTTTGACCCTTCTTGATTGGAAGCTGTTTTGATATATAAAAAATTGCTGAAAATATACTCAGCATTTTAAATCATAAACATTTAGATGTTTATCATCAACTTATGAATCAGTTATCATCCCAATCCCAGTGCTGTTATGAAACAATCTCAGGGGTAAGCATTAGGCGGAATGATTTTGTTTTCCCAGCTAGAGCCTTGTTCCTCTCTCTGGTTTTCTGTTAACAAAAGTTCAGGGCAAACGAAGAGCAAGTGACACCTCTCAGTAACAAACTTCCACTTTGTGCCATGATCACACATCTTTCCTAAGCTCTAAACTCCATTCTCAGCTAGCGACAAGAAAGACTTTCCAATTTCCCATGTGTGACAAATGTTCGACTCCCTGTGTATGTGTGTGTGTGCGAGTGAGAAAAATAAGGACTAACTGTTCTGAACCAGGTGAGGAATTGGGCTGGCAGAGGTTGTAGCTTTATTCATAATAAGACACGTCATTTTTCCAGAAGCGCACACTGTAACGGTGCCTCTGATCAATTGGGTATTAATTTTCAGGTTTAAGTTGTGCACCCGAGATGACTTCCAGTGGAAAAACCATCATGATAAGCATCTATACAAGCATATTCAAACTTTGTTGACATGGTGCAACTGAGCCTTTAGGAACATAAGCGACAAAACTACCATTATTTAGCTTTATTTTGTTCAAAAGATTTTCAGGTGAAAAGGCTAAAGAGGCCTCTGTCTCTTCTCTATTGAAGTATCAGAGTCTAACTTTTATACAGATACTAATATTTTCCTTTTAAAAATTATGGCTGTTTTATGTTTCTGTAAAATGTTATGTTCCTATTGCAAAACATAACGTTTCACTCGCAGACTATAGCGATTGTCAGGAAATTTACGAGATGAATAGGTAAGATTCCTGTGGTCAACTCTACTGACTGTCATGCATTGTTCTTTTAGCAAATTAATTCAGTGCTTTAACTGCTTTAAGTGATAATATTGCACACCGCTTGTATAGCAGTTACAGTGTTTAGCGTAGCCTTGGTGTGATAACTTTACTGTAGTTCCCTCCCTGCTGCATGGTATGAGTAAATCATTCAGGATGTGCCGCATTTAACTCTTTCTAAAGCAATGTTTCTGTTCCTCATATTTCTGACAGGTCTCGCCCTCAGGCTCACCACGTGCTTCTGAAACATGTTATTTGAAAGTGTAAGGCTGTAATGGATTTCTGTGACCGGTGTGGTGTGTGGATGGATCAGTGTTGTCACGTTCAGGCAGCCGCAGCTGGAATGGGATTTGGAATGTGGCTGGGTGGGTTGCAGGGGGGTGGAAGGGGGTTCACATGCTTGGTGAAGGTTTCATTTCCCTCTGTGGCCATCAGTGGAGCACTTTCAGAAAAACTTTCACGCAATTCCCATCAAGCAGAGGTCACTCCTCCACTGAGTGGCTGTCCGTGACATTAATAGTGAAAAAGCACATTGCAGTACAGGAGACATGCTGGACGCATTTTCTAACACACACAAAAAAAACCCCTTAGTTTCAATTCCAGGTTTCTTTTTCTTTTGTTGACAAATATTCTGAAAATTGGAGAGAATTAATTTAACCTGACCTCCCCTCTCTGTCTCTATATTTGGTGTGTTTAACATATTTGTATAACAAATGAATTACATTTTTATTTGGTACATACATTTGTATTTAATCATGTACACACATAATTAAATTTAAATAGTTCAGCAAAATGAAAATGTAGATGTAAAATTGGTTCATTTCCCCATAAAGACAGAATGTGCTTAAATTAATGTCTGTACTTTCCCTCTTGGTTTAAGAGAAGTTCTCAGCCTCATAATGCCTTAATTACAAAGGTGACAGGGGAAGATCTGGCAACCTCGACCAAATGCTGGCAATGATTTTAGAACTCTGACTCAGCCCTGTGACGAAAGACCTTCAGGATGCCCTCCAGAGGTGAGACTTTTTTAATTTGCCCCAACATGCTGGGCACAAAAAAAAAACCTCAAGGAACTTGCTGGTTGCACAAGAAGCCCTTTGGTCAAGGCCCTCATTACTGCTATCAGGACGTGAAGCTTCACTGCTGGCTTGGCAACGTTCCCCCAAAAATAAAGATCATTAAATCGCCCTCTGTCCCTCGCCCTCTCTCTCTCTCTGTCTCTCTCTGTCTCTTCACGCTTCATGTCTCTGTGAAATTCCACTGCCCAGGTATCTATCTGGTGTGACCTCCTGACGAGGACACTGTAATTTATTTATTTGTTTGTTTACTTTTCGCTGACAGCACACAAGTAAATATTTTTAGACCCAACTTTCCATCCGACGCACGGTTACAGACTGCAGATACTGACGTGCTTCAAAATCACCTGACCCCCCCGACCTATGGGGCTAGTGCTCTTAACAAGCAATGGAATCCTACTGAAATGAGAAATTTAGAAATTAAGAAGCTACAAAGAATTAAGAAACTGAATTGTGTTGCTGGTAACACTTATAGCATTTAGTCAAATCAGTGAAAAGGCCTCTGTCAGTCTAAGATCATGTGATTTTATAATTAGCCAGTTTGTCCATAGGTGCATGTATATACACTGTACAGTTACAGTCAGAGCCTGGACAATTTATCAGCCTCCCCTACCCCATCCCATCAATAGTCAGTTTCTAACCACAGGACCAGATATTCTTTGGGTAGTGGACTGTCCTCAGCACAACAGCAAGAGTGACTTGGTGCTGGTAAGACTGTATCAGGCACAGTATTGTTGCTGGTCATTACGAGGTTGTGAGTTGGACCAACATCTAAAAATATCCAGCTAAGAGTGACTCTCTGGTCAGAAACTGACCACTAGTGAAAGTCTAGAGAAAGACTTACACAAACAGATTGACTACAGTCTCTATCTGAATACTAGGAAGATGGAGTTACAAGGGGTTTCTAATAAAGTGGATGGGAAGTGGATTGGTGGGCACCCACCCAAGGGCATATCTGTAAGGGTATTGACTTGTGTGCCTTAAATGAAGTAGCTGTGGTTTAGTGATGTGTTTTTAATCACATGAGGAGGTGAATGTTTTGAAGAGGCTGTTACACTGATGTCCCTCCCAGGTACTGCAGATCAGCTGTACACAGTGTCAGCCAAAGTTCAATATTATAGAGTAATCACCCAGAGGACACAGAGGCTGGCTAGAGGCTGAAGTGTGTGTGTGTGTGTGTGTGTGTGTGTGTGTGTGCAAGTGAGAATGGTGCAATGTTATTGTATGCCCTTGTATGTCCTTGTACTTTATGGTGCAATGTCATAGCGTTTTCCACTCGCACAAGGAACCGCACCGCACACATACACATATATTTCTCCATTACAAATAAAGCCACCCGTACCTGAGGCGTACCTTTGTCGGCAGCAGCTGAGCTGACTGCATCCCCATTTTTGATTGGTAAAATGTATCATGAAGGGGCAGTGACCAGCCGTAAACTGTGGGGAGAGAATTGCATTAACGTGCAAAAAGATACAGTTCGACAGCCAGGAGAGTTTAGATCAAACACCTGAGCCAAGTAGTGAAGACCTTCAGACCCTCTGAACAAGGTGTGTATAAGTACACTCTTCAAGGCTGTAGATCTCTGGCACACCTGAAGTTTTGGTAAACCAGTAAAGCTGGCCTGTGATTCCAAAAATGTGAATGACAGTGTACACCTACTTTGCTTGCTCTATACTTCCCCAGGCTCAACTTCTCCATAATCATCAAGAAAAGGGAGTCCCTGACCGAGCTGCTCTGCTGCGGAGCTGGTCAGGGAGCTGCAGCCGCAGGTGGAGGAGGTGTGGAGGTAATGGGCTGTGAAATGAGTACACAGTGGGCATTTTTCCTGTATGCATGTGTGAACATCTAGCAAACTTCAGTGTGTGTGTGTGTGTGTGTGTGTGTATATGGGACTATGTGTGTGTGAGAGCTAACTTATATACCTTGTGATTCCCTGGGTCTGTAATTTAGGGTGAGTGTGCCCTGAATTAGTGATACATGCACCACTCACACACACATTTACATGCACACACACAAACACGCACACAAAGTTATATTGTGTGTGAGTGTGTGCATGTGTGTGTGATTCAGTTGGATGAAAAGTCATTGATTCTTGTGTTATGATGTAGAATTAAATCATAAATACACACACAGTTCAAGCAGAAAAAATTCTCTGCATTTCTCTCTCTCTTTCTCTCTCTCCCTCCCTGCTCTCGAGAAATCAATTCATATTTAATTACATACTGAACGTTGTTAGGCACTGTGTGTGGTTCTGCATGAGTGAGCAACATTTGCTGATCTCTCTCTCTCTCTCTCTCTCTCTCTCGCTCTCTCAATCCTCCTTGTGTCTTTGCGTGTGTGTGTGTGATCTGCAGTATGGGCTGATATTGTTAACGAGCGATGATGTGCAACATCTGTGTGACACGCTAATGAACTGATTGCAGTTTGGACTGAAAGGCGTGAAATCGTTGGCCGACCGAAACTGATTTTTATCTGCTTTGAAGTTTAGTTCAGTTCTTTTTAGCTGAGAGCTTTTTAAATGGACAAAATTACAGCTTCATCTGCTGCTGCTTTGTTTAACTGCGCTAACGTACTTCAGTCCATGTTTATAGACAACAGTGAGTCATACAGTGCCAGAAACCATTTAAGCAAGTCTATCAGAGATCACTCAACACAGCTTGACTCTCAAATCAAAGGGAAGGTTGTCTTATAGTCCTATAGCCATATACTGTAAATGGCAATGTGACATTTTACTACACATTTTAGCAAACAGACTTATTTTAAAACTGAGATTTTACTCAAAATCTCTATCTCTTTCTCACCCACTTTCTCTGGAACTTTGTTCTCTGCTCCCTCTCCCTCTCCCTCTCTATAGAGGAATTTCCATTGCAGTTTGACACAAAATAGTAAAATCTGCTAAAATTGTTTGCATTAATAAAGGAGAATAGTAGCCATTTCATATAAAAAGTTGACAAATGTCTAATGTGATAAAATCTGTGTTTTCACCTCTGGAGCCAGGCCCTTGGAGAAATAGCATCTATTACTATATTTATGTATCTACACCTTATTAAATATTGTAAGTGTTCAGAAGGGAAATCTGTTAGGATGAAATCTTGAAAAAATTTAAAGCAACAGTAGCCATGAGGGTGAGATCAGTGTGTTTTGTTTTTGTGTCCAGGTGATAATGTTCTGGCACATCCCTATGGTAATGTGTGTGTAATTTCACTAAGGTCACCTAGGGCACAATGGGTGTTACACTCAAACCACCTTGCAATGTTTATGAAAAAAAAACCCCCATCAAGCAAACATTTCCACAGGGCCTCATAGCTCCAGTGATAAATGAGATAAATTTATTTTTTCACTCATTTTAATAACCAGCATTCATTTGCTTGTGTGTTCAGATGCAGTAGGTAACAGATGGTGACTGACTGTAATGTAATCTTGAATGACTCCTTTGAAAGAACCGTTTCATGAATTCTGGTTTTATTTCCATCTGACTGTACGTCCAGAAACACACAGTTATTCTCTAAAACAGCTTATAAAATGTAAAACTTGCATAACGGACATTGATTCAGTCAGAACACTGCTTCTAGTTAACTGAGATGTGTTTTCTGGCCAAGGGAAAATAAAGCAAAGTTTCTCTGATTGAGACATTCTGGTTCACTTGCCCACATTATTCCTTGCATTTAAATGTAAAAAATGTAAACTTATCAGATCATAGAAAGACTATAGTGAGTAAGCTGCCATTGTATTTTGGCTATCCACCTTGTACCTACATTCATTGTCAATTAAGTTGGGACTGTGCGCCATTTCAGGCATTTTCTAGGTTTACAGTCACAAACTGTATCCTGCCTGCTGTTACACAGTTTATCAGTCACCTCTAACCCATTCCTAAATAGATAGAGACCACCATGAGACAACACACCACAAAAGACCCCTAAATAGCAGGTGCACCTGATGAAACAAATAAATGAAAAAATGTTTGGATTTATAAGGCTTCCATAAACATGGGCTGCTCTTCTGCCCTGCTACTGCTCTCTGTACTTCACCTAAACAGCGCTCCTCTGAAGTAATGTGGATTTAGTGCCTTGATGACTCAGTAAAATACTGGTTTTAAACTCTAACACTTGTCCTCAGTGCAGCTGGGCTATACTGGGACTCCAATCCTCACATCAGTAATGGTCTTCAGGAGCTTCGGCAGATTAGAACAAGAGGTGAGGAATTTCATTTGCAGTCATTTGACAGCAATGATTGTTCTCCAGATTGAGGCTGAATTTAAAATACATAACTGAATAGAGCAACCCATTTTTTGCTGATCATTGTGACCACATGTGGTTGGAACTCCAATTACCTCACTTTCTCTGGGTGGGTGGAATCACTCATTTCATCCCTTAGCTGATGCTACAGAATTAGCAGTTAGCCTTCTGGTAAGTGATGCTAACTTTCACCATCTACAGGTAGAACTGATTGTGTTATACTGCAAACTGGGACATATAATCTTGTGTACTACTTAGTGCACACATTTAAGAATGGAAGGAATGTCACAATGGAAGTAAAGAAAAGAAATAAGTGTTGTATAGGTTAAGATTTATGACTCTTGACCACCACGGTATGTTTTCAACCAGTGAGCCAGAGGAGCCAGGTTCACTGCGGGCAGAAAATTGAAATAAAAAATCTAATATGATTACATCTGTTTATTTTGACACTTACCACGTCACCACAGAAGGTCAGAAACAACAACTAATTTGGAGCTTTGACTTCAGCCTTGATCTGCTGGTCCAAGGGCCTTGTTTAATTAGATGACTCATTGATAACCTGTCCTTCAGCTGGAAAGCCCTTGTCCTTCAGAAACAGGTGACATGAATTGTTATGGTTATTACTTTTAAAAATCTACCATATGAAATATCACTACTTATGTTAATATTGCTTACATTCGACTTATCTTTATTATTTGCTACTACATACTCCTATCACTCACTGTGTTATAAGTAATTCACTTAACTGTACGTTACTTATCTGTGTTCTTTGTGCCCATTATGTATATAGCACAGTGTATATTCATATTTATTTTATGCAGAGTTTTATTGGATTTATTTCGAATTTACTTTTTTGATTATTCTTGTCTTTGTGTGTCTGTTCAGTTGTAACATAAGCAATTGTCTCCAGGATATTGGAAAATGCATGATTCTGATTCTGATACAGCCAGGAAGAACTGATTGTTGTGTGGCATTTTCTAAGGTTGGAATTTGGTGGTACTAAATGCTCAGATGTTTTAGTACAGAGAGAACAAATGTTCTCTCAGACATGGAAATCCCATCCAGAATTGGGAAAAAATCCCAATGTTGATGTCACTGCTTTTCTTTGCTTTTTTTTGCTTTTGGCTTTTATATTCTCACCTTCATGATGAAGACACACAATTACTGCTACCCTGGCCACAGAAAGTCATAAACCAGATCAGTTTTCTTCAGTTTTCTTTTCACCTTCATGTTCAGCTATTATTTATTTCTAAACTGTAGAGGTACAAAAGATGAGTCCTTGAGAACAGGGCCCAAGGCCACCTGATAACCTGCTCTCTACCAGGGAATGTCAGATGACCATGACCCTGTCTCATTCATGGCTATAATCTCATTTCCTCCCAAGTCTATTGGGTCAGACATTGAAGAACTGCTCTAAGCAGTGCAAAGCATGACTATTAGATATTTAAGTAAATTGCCTGCGAAACACTAGGGAAGCCCTTTTTGCAAGTTGGGGTGGGTCAGCTAGGAAGCATTATGTCCCAGAGACATTGTTTATAGTGAAAATATCAACCATCAACTAGCCGGTTGCTTTGTAAATAAATAATTAAGAAAGAGGAAATTGTATCCATAACCGATGGAAAAACATGCTTTTACATCTTACACATGACACATGCTTGCTAAATCCTTTTCACAGTAGCCATAAAATGCCATTTTGGTCTGTCAGAGGTTTAGAATTTTTATATTTTTCAGATAATGGTCAAGTGAAGCAGTCAGTCCTTTAAGTTCTAAGCACTCAGTTTATTATGTCAGGTACTGCTGTAATATAATAGATCCTGTGGTGGACAATCAGCCCACTGACAAAAGAGTCCTCTGGCCCACAACTTCGCACTAGACCCTTTATACATAAAAACATCATACACATTATCAAACTAGGCTGTATGTCGTGGGTCTCCTCAGGTTAGAAACCGCTGTTAATCTTAGCCAATGAAGCTTAACCAACTAGTTGTCTCTCATGTTATGGTTCCACATGTTTCGACCCCATGGCAACGACCATGAACACGCTCATTAGACGGGAGCAGAGAGATCATGTCAGAACTTTTTAATGAAAACATAAGTTTGCACCCTAATGGCTCCAGGACTGGTTAAAAAACGTTAATGATTAGTTGCTTAAAAATTCCACTATTATGAGTGCTACATAAAAAGAATCAACCATACATAAATCACTAAGTGAATATACTGATTTGCCTTAAAATATAAGCCACACACAAGACTAGTCAGAAACAGAACATCTGGTTGGTCAACAGACTCAGCTCAAGGTATTATGGGTTGTTAACAACAACGATAACTGTCCATCCCATATGTATGTATTTATTTATTATTTTATGTGGGCAGTCTGAAGAATTCTGGGAAGCCTGACTTCACAAGGTGAGGTAAAGGGGCATTTGACTGACACCCTTATCCAGAGCGACACTCATTAGTTACAGAGACAGTCCTCCTGGACCAACTGAGAGTTATGTGTCTTGCTCAAGGACACAGTGGTAGAAAATACAGGTTTGAACCTGCAATTTTGTGGTTATCATTTTCACAAGCAGGTGTTTTATCCACCAGGCTACTGCCAGCCTTTCAGTCCTAGACCCCTTCAGTGGTGGAGCAGTCACTGGAGAATTGTAACCACTATATAAATGTAAAGCAGCATCATTTTGGCAGTGTGCAATGAAGGGGTTGGGCAAGGGGTTGGGACCTATAATGATGGTACCATTTATTTTGAATGCATTTGATTCTCCAGAGTAATGAAATTTCTTCCTGTAGAACTTTACTGTTTTGATGAGATCATTTGAAGACTAGCAATAGCAGCAGTGCCAACAGCATCATGCAGACTGTGACCAGCATCCTGTGTCATGTTCTCCACCCATTCAGAGCTCCTTTCTCTAGCCTAAAGCACTAAAGGCAAGATGAGTAATGCTGTTAAAGCCTCTTGACTGATCATTTTGGGCTGCCAATCTTCTCCAAACCTCTCTGGACACATGCCAAGATTAACGCTTCCCTCCAGGAAGCTCCTCCGGCCGTTCTCGGACTTCTCCGGTGTTTGGCTGGATTGCATCTTAATGAAGGTCTTAGCGCCCAGGGATGTTGAGGCATGCGATTATAAAAAGCATGACTGGACTTGAAGCTACTGGATTATTTGTATCTTTTCTACAAACAAGTGGAGAGGGAAAGATTCTGGAAAGTGAATGTTTAAGCCTTTTCCTTTTACAATGAGGGCAGTAATGAAGTATGGAGTTATAAGATAAAACAGCATCCCTGAGATCTGCATTCCCTTCAGTAAACATGTTCAGTCACTATTCTAGCCTTGTTTACTGCCTCTCTCTCTCTCTCTCTCTCTCTCTCTCTCTCTCTCTCTCTCTCTCTCTCTC
>JBBMFX010000141.1:17987224-18000214 GCA_037832545.1 Rhabdalestes septentrionalis | reverse complement strand
GATTTCATTTAAAATCCAGAGGCATGATACAGTGTTGATGTAGACCATTGACTATATTCATGAAATAAACATGCCCTAGAGCTTCATGTGTTAAGAGCATGAGGTCTTTGATGAACAGAAAAACAGGTGAACCATCCTTCTAAAGGCAAAGCACATTCTAATGGACCCTGGTGGATATTCCCTATTGCTATAGGAAAAAAACAGTTGCTCACTCTAACCTCTGGGGAAATGGAAAATTCTGAATGATTGCCAATGTGGAGCAGATCAATACTAATGTCAGCGCATTGAATTTGCCACAGTCCCACAGGATTAATGTGTGATTGGCTTCTTAAAGTGGAATGATTTGTCTGTATCTGCATTAGCATGTGAAGCAGCATGATCATTCAGTTACTAACTAGCTACATCCTGCAGGCCACGTGCAGGATGAGACGTGAAATGCTTTTCCCAATACTGCCCTCCGAGTGATGTCCCGGCCTGACAATGGCTTTTCACCGAAGAACCTCCTCCTATCTGTGTGTGAAAAGTTCATTTTTGCACAGCACTGAGCAAGTGTGCAGTGAATGGATTGTAACAGTCTAGTTATTGAAATCAATAGCAATAACTGCAATCCCTCATTTTCAGAATGGCTCTCAACCAAATCAATGGATACCAAATTACACTTTGTCTATTGCACATAATTTCCATTTGAGAGATGGAGATCAGGATTTCAACAGAACAAAAATCAATGTTCAAGAATGTGCCTCATTATGAATCATAAACCTTTAGACCTATGTGAACACACTGTAATAAATCTAGTCAGAAATATGAAAGCAGAATGAAACCAATGTCGTATTTACTTTTTATGTTGCCCATTGCTTGCATGAGGGCGCTGTATTACATCACATGGAGCTCAGATTGATAGAAGTATCAATATGGTTACATGATGAGCAACCTATTCCAATTTAAGTGGCTGAGGTCTGTAAAGACACTAACAGAAAAGAGTGACATCCTCATTAAAGATATATATCGAACAGGAATCTTCCTTATCTTACCATAGCATAATAGCATTTTTTTTTAAAGTTTTCTTTCATTACATTCCTATTTGCTTCATATCACACATGTACAGTCACATGCGAAAGTTCAAACATCCCAGGTCAAATGACATTGACTTTTCCTGGTGAAAAAGTACACATACTCTACAGGGAACAAACAATTGTAAACAAATCAATAGACATTGTGCATTGAATTGTACAGAAAAATGTTCCCTGCAAAGGATGCATGAACATATTTTTCACTTTGAAAATCAACAAAACATGTCATTTGAGTGGGGGTGTTTTAACCTTTGTATGCCACATTATGAAAAAGAAAGTGAGAGAAGAATATTGATGGCACATGATAGATTGTTTTACTCTTCTAGTTTTGTGTGTTTGGTAGCTTTTAACAGATATTGACATGCATTTCAGTCAATGATCATTACCTACATACCATGGACACCTCATTAAAAAAGAACAAGTAAAAAATGATGTTTCAGTAAGTGGAGATCAAGGCAGAGACGTTGTGTAGGGGTTTTATGGATCTTTGAGTGTGCTGCTTTGCAATGTTGGCTAAATATATTAATTTGTGTAGGGGGTGCGACAGAGAGAGAGAGAGAGAGAGAGAGGTGGATAAAAGCATGAGGATGGCTGCATTGGCACTCTTAAAGGAAAAGGACAGGAGAATTCCAACGTGACTTGTGGAAATACAATTAAATAGACACTACTTGTTGTATCAGTAGGCCCCAGGCTCTCTGTAGACACAACATGCTCCAAAGCACGACCACCCACATCTCTCCATCACTGATATTCTCTCCCATAACTCACCCTGTCAACAGACGCTGGCGTTCTGGAGCGGTTCTTCCAATCTGCTACCAATTTCACTCCTTCACCCGGGCTCTAACCACTTCATGCTTTTCTAATGATATAATTCCCCATCTTAATGGATCGTAGGCTGAAGCTGGCAGCACTGAGTGGTTTGTGATACAGCAACCCTCACTTTCTGCTACTTGCATGTGTATTTATGTCTGTTGCAGGAGTGTGTGGTTTTCAGAGGAGCCCGCTGGTCTGTATACGCACTGGGCTGATATTTGGAAAGTAGTAAAGATTTAGGATTCCAGGACAAGTGCTTTCCACTCCAAAAAGGTGAATCCTGTTTACTTTAGTGGTCGGATACACTGGACACAATATTTAAAAGTATTAATTTAAGTACTAATACAGGATTTACCTGCAATGTCAGACATGGCAGCATTCACTATGTACATTTTACTCCTTGAAGTGACATTAATTTTGACCTTAGGTTCTCATACAAGAAATAAAGGAAAATTAAGGGGAAGAATGACATAGATTAAGGCTGATTAAGGGGTAAATATGCTGAATTTTCTGCCTACTTTTTCAAATTTGCCTGTTAAAGAATAAAATTAACTGAATGAACGCCTTAAATCTAAGATTAAGGGGTTTCACATTCATACATTAAGTCCAGTTTTAAGGTAAAGTTAAGGGGTCAATTTCACAAACTAATCATCAGGGGTCAATTAAAGGAATGGTTAAGCACGTTTTAAGTGCATTGTGTATTGTTGTGTTTGCAGCGTATTCTGCTTTTACACTCCCCAATCAATTAACAGGGTTCATGATTTCTCATGCGACGCAGGTGTCTGAAGTTTGTAAGACTTGAACCATTTCTGGATTTGTCCATAATCATTAGCATCCAAGAAATCCATTTGCAGATTTAATTTGCTTTGCATTCAACCATTAGTCAAAAGCCTTGGTCTTGCTTCATTTAATTCATTCTTAATTCATGGATTTAGCAGTGAGCCACCCTTACAGTTGTGGTGTGAGTTAGCATTCAAAAATATTATTTATCTCTTGTATTTTGATGCTTTTGCAGATTTAACACACTGAAACCATCATATCAAGTCGAGTGAGGCTTTATTTAAAAACAAGAACACAGGTAGAAGAAGCAGAGGATGATGAAATAGACTCATTGAATAGTAACAATGTCAGAGTTACCATTTCTATTTTAGATGTAATGACGCTGATGTTGGGTGAGGGTCCATTCTTAAACTCAACAGTATGTGTGTTGTGGAAATCGCCCTCCTTCAGCAATAAAATGAGCCGAAGACTACCAGCTTGGTTATACGATATAATTACATGAATAAAAGTGTACACAACATTTACACAGTCCATATTTTATGTTCTATTTTTTCCCTCAAACTCATTAAACAAACATTAAACCTGTGTTAAAATCTGGTGGCGTGTTCTCTGTAGACTGCCGTTTCCTTAGAAAATAAACAAAACATGTAATTTGACTAGGAACACCTAAACGTTTGCATGTGACTGTAAGTGCAGAACACCCATGGTTTTAAATAATGGAAAAAAGAAATGTATCAATAATTCTGTGGAGTTTTTTTTCTTCTTTGCTTTTCTATGCCTTTCCAGACTGGAAAGTACTGGTGCATGGTAGTTACAAGGTTTACAGTCTTTTGCATGCATTTATTCACTGTTTGTAGACTGATTGATTAGAGTGATGTGGAGCAATCCATCAGAAAAACATCTTGATTGGGAAGTCTTTCGCATGATAAACATTCCATAACTCCATCTGATAAAATCCAGCATAAATGTAATCAATGCGCAGTGTGGAAGAAAAGCTCCTGGAAACAATCAGCCATACATTCACCGCTCACTCTCAGACCTCGAGGGTCATCCCTTTGAATCATGGCAATAAGTAGCATTCCATTAAGCTTTTCATCACTCTGTGTAATTACTCCATGTCAGGCCTCGTTCCTGTACCCCGAACGACTGTGTCTAGCGTCACGGATGCATTTGATGTGTGTCTGTTTCGTGTCCTGTGGACAGACGGGCCCGTTGGGGAGTCTCACACATTGGGGCCCATAGCTTTCATCATCACCAATACAAACGTCTGCTGAAACACATCACCGACCATTTTGACCTCTAGTGTCACCCTGGCGAGAGCAGTGTGTGGGTGGGGGAGATGAGGAGAGAGTGCGGTGTTCAGCTGGAAGGCCTCTGAGAGATGAAGTGAGTGCACTGCGTGATGCAGAAGGAAGGGAGTCATAATGAGTTATGACAGAAAGCAGACATTCCAGGTAATCCTAGATGGAGAAAAGACAAAAGACGTAATGGGTGGGTAGTTTTATTGTTTATTACTGAACGTATAAATATATATGAGACACATATACACACACACACACACATCCATACATACACAGATACATATGTATATACACACGTTTGTGGATGTGTGTGTGTGTGTGTGTGTGTGAGTTCTTAATGTGAGGGAGCAGAAAATGGTAAGTGTAAGGGTCTGTGTGACACTATGGTCAAATTGTGATGGCCAGACAACTCGGTCAGTATCTCCAAAACGGTCTGATCACACAGAGGAGATCCTGCAGCACAGATTGCTAGAAATGTTGTTTATGGAAGAAAGGGCATCACAGGTTTTATAGCTACAGACCAGTCAGAGTTCCCATGCTGATCCCAATTTGCTGCCAAAAGCATCTGCAATGATGACAAGAGCATCTGAACTGGACCAATGAGAAATCTGAGATGGTCTGATGAATCACATTATATTTGACATCATGTGGAAAGCCAGGTGGGTGTGTGCCACTGACCTGGGGAAGAGATGGTAACAGGATGCACTGTGAGAGGAGGTGGAGGCAGTGTGATGCTGTGAGCAGGGTTCTACTGAGAAACCTTGAATCCTGGCATTCACATGAGTGTTATTGTGACACAGACTACCTAACTAAACGTTGTCACCGACTCTGCAAACCTCTTCAATTTTCCCTGATATTTTAGCAGATAATGCGCCCTGCCACACTTTTAAACTGTGGAAAAAAGTCCAAGAATTTGACTTGGCCTCCAAATTCCCAGAATCTCAATATAATAGAGGATCTCTGGTATGTGCTGGACAAACTGGTCCGAACCAAAGAGCCCCCACCTTATGGCTTACAGGACTTTTTGCCAAATACACACACTGAGATGTCCTTTGGAGTCCAGGCCACAACTGGGCCATGAGGTGTTTTGTTTGCACAATATGAGGCAGATGGTTTTAATGCAATGGCCGATCAGTGTAGCAGGCTTATTGTTTGACTTACATTCCCATTTGGTGGAAATTTGTTTTGATCTTTAGCCATCTGTACCAAATGAAAAATACGTCTATTTGTGACATGTATTATGAGGCGTATCATATAGAGAACTGTTTGGCAGTACTCAGCCCTACTAATGCAACATCACACAGAGATATTAGAGCCAAGAACTTTAATGGAAAAAGATAAACTAGAAGAGGTTATTAAAGAACATAAAAACTCTGCATGGCAAAAAGATGTATTGAAATGCGTGTTTGGCTCTGTTTCTTACTGTAAGACAGAGCAGTGGCTTTTTTTTTTACCCAGATTTTGTCGTGTCCAATCCCACCCACTAACTAGGACTCCCCTGTTACACAATCCCACCTACAGAGGTAAAGCGGAGCATATGCTTCCTCTGAGTAGCATGTTTCATGTTATATAAGCTAAACTTTTGCTGTTTATAGAGCAGGAAATGCATATGAAAAATACTTTCCCCATTAACTGGTGATGAGGCTACCACATGCCATCACCATTCTCCATTTTTAAGTCATAATTCACTTTTTGATCTTATTTTGTAGGGTTTGTTAATCCTCCATCATCCTTCTCTTTAATAATAAGTACAGATTTTCATTGCCTGTTTCAACTCCAAATTACATTAAATCCTGTTAAATGTAGACTCAGATAAACAGACAGACATTGACAGTCAGCTAGCTAATTTATCCCCACATCTGTATCTTAGACCTGTAAAGCTAAACTTAAGTCAACATCCACAATTCAACCAAGATACTGCAGCTCAGTACCTTAACAACACCTGTCAAAGAAAGTCAAGATTTAGTAGTAAAAGTTAGAAAGTAAATAGTAGTATAGTAGTAGTAAGCAAGTGAAGTGAGAGAAATTAGAGACATCGTTTGTCAGGGGTGGGTCTTCAGGCGACGTTTAAAGAAAGCGAGAGATTCCACAGATCTGATAGGAAGAGGGAGTTCATTCAACTACTGTGGGGCTGAAACAAACTATAAGGATCTGAGTGACACTGACTAGGGCAAAATTGCGATGGCTAGATAACTCGGTAAGATTACTACCAAAACAACAGTTCTCATTGGGTGTTTCCAATATGATGTGGTTAGTAAAAGCGGTACAAAGAGGGACAACCAAGGAACTGTCAACAATTTCATGGGCACCCAGGCCACACCAATGTGTACAGGGAGCAAAAGCTAGGTTTTCTTGTCTGCTCACACAAAAGAGCCCCTGCAGCACAGACTGGTAAAAAAGTTTAATGCTGTCTATGACAGAAAACACAGAGCATCACAGGTTTTATAGCTACAAACCCATCAGTGTGTCCATCCTGATCCCTGTTTACCACCAAAGAGCCTACAATGATCACATGAGTGTCAGAACTGGACCACTGAGCAATAGAAATTAGTCTGGTCTGATGAATCACGTTTTCTTTTGCACTATGTGGACGGCCAGGTGTGTGTGTCACTTACCTGGGGAAGAGATGGCACCAGGATACACTACGGGAATGTTCTGTTCTATGTGATCGTCTAGCTCACTTCAATGGCCGTGCTGGCCGAGGGAGTGATTCTCAGAATGAACTTTGAGCAAGGATGTAAATGATTTCACTGCAAGTTCAATCCTGCAATAAACCATTAAAATAAAACCCATATCTTTCTCACCACGTTTTCACTGCTCATCTCCAGCGCCTCTACAGCAGAACGGGTAGTCTGGAAGCTTTGTCTGCGGTGAGGTTTTCACATTAGCCGCTTCTTGTGAGTTTTATCACTCAGATATTTTTAAAGCAAGCTGTATCTAAGCCTTGGTTCAAGCTATAAAAGTTGTGCTTACGTTGGAGACGATGGGAGCTCACAGTCTTATGAACAGAAAGCCAAGTCCTCCGGCCTTCCACCCTCGGCAGCACTGAAGATCGGCAGGATTTGTAAATCATGACAAAAACAGCACCCCGAGTTCACATTAACACATGAGAGCCTCTCATGAGCCGCTAGCAGTAAGAGTTTCCTGTAAAACCGTGTTTGGACTCTCTTGGTTATGATTTTCTTGTTAACCGCACACATTTTCTCCGTAACAGCTACAGCAGCCTGCGCCTGTGATTGACACGAACGGATTATTAGGAGCTCTGAGCAGATTTTCCTCCGACACAATGATACAGCATTCATTTCCGAGGGGAATCCCACAGGCGTCCCACTGCCGAAAAGACTTGAAAAGCCATGGGTCTCAGATCAGGGGTAGGATGTTTGCCTTTTAGTGTTGGAATAAACTGAGCAGCAGTGAAAGATTCTCACATTTTCTAAAGCCAGTGCATATTTTTGCGGGTCTTTCCTTAGGAAAACTTTAAAAAACCTGGGAGTTTTATGAGGTCTATGAAGGAAATCACTTAAGAATAATGAACCAACTGATGTTATAGTTGTTTTCTGTCTATGGATGCTGGGAAGACAGCACTATGTGGTGAAGATCTGTGTTTTGGATTTTCTGAGTAGAAGCATGTACTAGACTTCACCACTAGCTTGGTAGCATTATGCGCTAAAGGACATCCTAGTCATCGGGGACAATCGGTCAAAGTGTAACGGACAGATGTATACATGTAGCAGCCTTTTGATACAACTAGGTCTGTTTTCACAAACCTACTCAGAAGAAGGAGAGGTGATATAGACTCCGCTTCTGTGGCACTGACAATCTTAAACGCAGAAGAAACTGATCAGATATCAGCCCTCCTTATGACAGGTTTGTGTTTATGTTTACAGCATTTAGCAGTTGCTCCTATCCAGAGTGACGTACATCAGTGCTCAAACAGTCCACATCTGTTAAGCTACACTTAAATCAGCATCGGCTTTTAGCCGCATTACTGATAGCTATGTTACACACATTAACAAACACTGTCAAAAAACACAGTCTGAGGTTAATACACAAGTAAGGAAAAATATTGAACATGGTAAGTGCCTGAGTTTTTCTTTTTTAATATATAAGAGACAAGACAAGTGAAAGGTCTGGTTAGTCACCAGTGTGCTCCTTGAAGAGGCGGGTTTTCAGACGGCGCTTGAAGACAGCGAGTGACTGCACATGCCTGACTTTGTTCCACCACTGGGGGGCCAAGACCGAAAAGATGCATGACTTACTTACGAACCCCAGCCTGCTGCCTCATTTCTATTGCTCACCGTAAGTTATACAGTGTCCTAAACCACATCCACAAATCTGCAAAGGGTTGAATGATGGATGGATGCATTTGGGTGATTACTAACTTCTAGAATGAGCAATTTTAGCCATGTTACTTCAGAAGCAAAATTTGAACTTCAAACTTGTCTTGGCTATTTGTTTAAATGTTAGGTCAATGAAACACTGGGGACACACATTTTTTAAATCAGAGGAGGTTGTTCCAGAATACGTTGCAATACTGTTCTCTCTCTGTAGTGTGTTCTGTGGGAAAAGCCCTTTTTTGTGATAACCCTGAGCACTTTTAACGTTTTCCACACTCAGAAGCAAGTTTTACTGGCCTATATCTGTAGAAGAAATAAAAATATTCATGTTTATTTTCACATAATCAGTGTTGCGTCCAAACTTTTTGGCCTGTGGAGTGGATATTCACTAGCAAGGAAGACTCGGAGCATTCATCCATCTGCGCTGACCTTTAACACTTTCCGCTACAAAGGGATACTTATCCAAAAACAGCGCTGTGAGATGCTTTTCTAGCCTCTCGTCCTCACAGACACAAATAACACTAACAAATGAGCGTTTTTGCACACTTAGTGCAACAAATACACTGAAAACAAACAAGGACTGGATTCAGAAGGGATGTTTTTTTTAAAGTAGTTTCATTTCTAGCGAGCCTACTGAGAAAGTTTGAACTTTACAATGTTCCAGAGTCAAGAGTCCCTCGGATTAAACAGTCTGGTCAGTTCGTAGATAAATACACACGCGGCTTCCAGGAACCTGTCATAAAAGCACTTCCAGTGCGATCTGTGATCTGCCTGAGTAACTCGCGAGTTATCAGCTTGATTTTGGCAAGGCCTGATTTCTCATACTTTTGGAAAATCTACACATTTCCCACAACGGGATTTACACTTAAACAATCATTTCCATGTGTGAGCGCAACACAGCGTTGAATAATGCTGAAAAATAGAGTGAAAAGGTGGGCTGTGCCTTGCTGTGGACCAAAACATTGCTTTAAACCCTGAGAAAAACTCGCTATGTTTTCAAGAGCGCGTCAAAACAACGAGCTTCAGCTTGAGAGAAGTCTCCTTCTCACCTTTAGCCTCATAGCAGCCAGGCTGCCATACATGGAAGCCAAGCTACCAATTGGATTACCTGGTCGAATAGCGGATCATAAATAAATAAATAATTAGTTCGCTTTTTTGCAACCGGTGTCTACTGGCAGTGTCATTATGCATTCAAAATGTTCCCGCTGAGTTCGAGTTCAGACCGGCAGAACCCGAGAACCCAGTCTTAGCGGTGCTTTCTTGGAAGCCAAGAGTGAACTCAGGGTCGTTGTCTTATAATCGAAAAGAGCTCCCACTTCTTGGCTTACTTTCTCCATTTGTATTCATCCAATTCACAGCAACACTGCGAAAGGTCTGACAGATTCTGCTCCATTATACTTGGCTGCCAAATGACGCTGGAGTGAGAACCAGCTCAGTCTGAGGCTCACGCTGTTCTCCGACACCCAAAGCACTGCTGCAGTCATTGTTTGCGTCTTGTGAATGGGCCTTATATCTCGGCACTTCACAATATCTCCACTATTTGGATGGAAGTTTGACGAGTTTCCTGGCAGCGCATCGAGCTGCTCATGATATACATCAAATATGGTATAATATATGGTGATACTAGCGTCAGGCTGATGAAGAGATTCCTTGAAAGGCTCAAATTATACATTTTTCTTGTATTTTATTCCCAGAGGTCCACTTGCTATTATGTAGTTTTATTCACAAAACCATAATTCATTTCTACGTTTTCCAACCACCATTTATCCTATAGAATGCTTTTCCCTCAAAGACTGAGCCATTTAAATGACCTTTGCTCTAATTGATTATCTTGTGTTGAGCCTCATTCAACAGGATGTCTTTTGGTATTAATGGGCGGGGCTAATATGGTGATATTAGGGAGATATATGCAAATACATTTATTTCTGTGACTCATGAAAACTCGCATATTTCTCTCGCATATTTCTTTCTAAGAACCAAACTAATAATTGTTCGCGGAAACACCCTCGCCTACTTTTTTGCTTTTGTGTCATCTGGGCCTCGTCCACGACACTCTCTCATCCTCATTGTCAATGTTTGGGTGTGTGCGGCAGACCCAAACATAAACAACCAGGCACAAGGACGAGGGGTCATGTGCTTGAGGCCCAGGCGTCACAGTCATCTGCACTCAGAGATGGGAGGTTTGAGAGCAGCCAATCCAAGGACGTTATTTATTTCTCCTTGCTGCTGATTGGCTGCTGCCCTGTGAGGCTGCAGTCTAGCGTATTGAGTGTTCTTGTGTTTTTCATTTTGTTCTTCTTAAAGCCCTGTAATTTTATTACTATGAATTAAATACATTTATTACTCTATTTACCTGCTTATACGCATGTGCATGAATTACAGGGCAGTCTATACAGCGGTAACATTTGTATCTTACATTCTAGCACTGCAAGACACAGTAGTTCAGTGTAAACCTTACCTTCACATTTCCTTTAAGGGTAAAGTATTAAGCAGAGTTTAAAATGTAATTAAAGTGTGTGGGAGCATATTTGGGGGCTTACACTATATCAATCACTATATTTTGAAAACTAACAGTGTTCTGGACACTACAATAAAGTGAAGAAAAATATTTATTTCCATATAATGGGTCCTGGTGTAAATATTAGTACAAGAAAATTGCATTATATGGGCCCTTTAAAGGAATTGGTAATAGAAAAACATTTTACCAAATACAACTTTAGTACATCAGGCAAGATGTCAACCTTCTGCTAAACTAAATATGCCTTGGCCGATACACTCTGTTTTACTTTTTGTTAAATCATTCCCATATCCTGCATTTTCCTCAAATATAACTATTTTCAGTGAACCACCTCTTTAGGGCAGAATGAGTGACAGAAAAAACGGGTGCAAAAAAATCATAAGAGGAAAAGGTGTAGCCTGAAAGCTCACCCACCTCCAGAGCTTGGCACGGCAGCCCTGATGTGGCATCACTTCTGAACGCATCATTAAAGCCATTAGTGCTCGAAAATTTCAGCAATTTTCTTTATTCCAAAAACAAACAGCCTTTGGCTTCCACAGCCGAATGCTTGAAGACCTCCCTCTATTTTGTAGCGAGCTGAATTCTGACAAATGCTCCCCCAGGCTGAGGGCCTTTCTTGGCAAGGCACGGCGCCCTGTCTAAATGAGCCTGCAAATGCCCTAATGGCAAGCACAGGTGGGAAAAACATTAGCAATACATCAGGGAGCATTGCTGCGGTTCGGAGAGAGATGGTTAATCTCCCATTAACGCAAAGAGAAAACATTCCAAAGTAATCAGTGTGTATGAGAGAGAGAAAGAGAGAGAAACGGAGGGAGAGAGAGAGGGGAATGTGTGTATTTGTGCTATCCTGCGCAGGGGAGGTTGTTGTTGCATGTGTATGTGTGTGGAAGCCGGGGGGGGGCTACAGAATTACGGCTGCCTCGCAGAATTAGAGGCGCAGTGAACTCGGTTTACTGCTCTAACTGAGCTGGACAGGCTACAGTTATGATGCTGTGTGTCCAGAGGTTTACAACATTGACAGTCAAAGTAAAAATTTAATTAGCTATATTACCATGTCACCCCCAAATAACACCGTTTTGTTTTAATCTAGCTTTTTCTGTTGCAGTGATGCACGACATTTGGCCTGGAAAAGACATCTAATGCTTACGGTCAGAGATCTCTGCCAACTTCACAGTGGGATCCCGGGTTCTCAGGTCAGGTACAGGGGATAACGATAGCGCAGTGGATCTCTGGGGCTGATTCCTGAGGGGTGGGTGCAGTTAAAGAGTTATCTCTACTTCATTTTGTTAAATAAGTGTTGGCTGCATCTAAAAGACTGGGTGTCTCGGTCAGGAACACAAGTGGAGTAAGTGGAGTCTGAACCTGTAGCTATCACAGATAATGTTTTACCTATTAGGGGCAGGAGGTCACTTAAAATCCACAAGGGAGAAAGAATGAAGGGAGAAAGCATGAAGGGAGAAAGCATGAAAATTGCTGAGATTGCAGCTTTTTGTTGTGGCTGCACGAAAGGCAAAGACAGAAACAAATACCAGTAGTGTAACACGGGCATCGCCATATTTAAGCTTTGATTTATTATTATCTGCTGTAGTGTTGGAGACGGGCCATTTAGGCAGGTAGCCGATGTGAACATGACACATCATCCACCTTTCACAGATACGCAGATGTGCTGTAATGAAAGACACTTTGTCTAAATGATCGCATTTAACCACAAGAGAATTAGAGAGGTCAGATCCTGATTTTGCGCGATAGTTCTGAAACAAAAATGTCACTCCAACTCATCCCAAAGGAGCTTCACCGTGCCAGAGAACTCTACAGCCCAAAACGGGGTGTCTTTGCACCCCTCCAGCCCACAGGTCTAGGTGACTTTATGGAGGTTTTCCACTGACTGTTACCAGCTCAGTTTGGTTCAAGTCTACTCACTTTTCTTGCTTTTCCATTACTATAATTTGATACCGCGGGATCTAAAAATAACAACGGTATCAGTTTCAATACTGTTATACCATGGTAAAAACAATACACTTATATAAGAGACAAGGATTAAATATTAAATACAATTTATTCAATGCCTAAAAATGCGTATGCGTGGTTGTCATCACGTGACAGTGTGGAGGAGAAAGAGAGAGGTGGGGAAAGATGGCGAGTCGCGCACCAAGTGACCTGGTCTCGAAAAA
>JBBMFX010000141.1:17965870-17983685 GCA_037832545.1 Rhabdalestes septentrionalis | reverse complement strand
ACACACACACACACACACACACACACACACACACACACACACACACACACACACACACACAGTTCCTGTCAACAGCTTCAGTTATTCATGTTATTCATGTACAGAAGTTGTTTTAATGTAAACAGAAGGTATAATTATAGAATAACCACTTATTGGAAAAGTTTACTGTCCACAGGTAATATTGCGGTACAGTCCGTCAACATAGGGATAACCTCCACTCAAGTCAATTTATAACCAAACTAGTATTAACACAAAAAATCTTTAAATAAATCAATATTGAATCTAATTGGACTGAGAATTGAATCGGATCATAACCTTGTGAATCGGAATCAGATCGATTCAGAAAATCGGCAACAATACCCAGCCCAGATACCTGGTACCCGGTAGCATTCTTGGTATCACCTTGGCTGAGGTTCCAAGCACGCTGAACCGATACTAAATGATGACATGTACATAGTGGAGGTTACTGATTGGCGGTTGTAATAGCAACCAGTTAAATGATGCTAATAATTTGATAGTAGTGGAAGACCAAACTAAAATGAGTAGAACCGAACTGAGTGGAAAACCCTCACAATAATAGGTACCAAAGTTTAGTAATGGAAAAGCAAAAAAGCGAGTAGAGTTGAACCGATCCGAGCTGCTACCAGTCAGTGGAAAACCCCTGTTAGACAGTCTGGCTGATCCAGAGCCTGTTCTTTTGGTCAGTGCCTTTCTATGGAGATTACATAAGCTGAGCTTGAACACCTGTGTCAGCAATAGAAGCAACAATCTACTTTGAATGACTTTCTAAGAAATAAAAAATCATTCTTGCTCTTTTCCCCATTAGGTTTGGCAAGAGGCCAATTTATTGGCTCACTCACTGATTACAGCCATACATACAAAGCTGGGACAGTGCAGGACTAAATCAGTGATGCAGCTTAGTAGTGAAAAGCTGATAAGAATGAGGATGGATAGTTTACTATGTTAATCCACTTTTTTAGGCATGAATAAGGCATAACCCTTAACTCAAATCAGCAAACACTCCTGCATGAGGCACGTCCATTGTATTTGAAGGTCCCTCATTGGCCAAGGGTAAGAGGTGGCCCAAGATCTTTCTAGGAGCTGATACCCACCATCACCTCACTAATGTCCCAGAGTTTCTTAGCCACCTCTTCGTCCGTGGCTTTAGGGAGTAGCTCCTCCTCGCTGCAGTCGGCGTAGCACTTTCCTTGGATGCCCTCCACCTCCTCAGAGCAGGCGAGGTAGACGGGGGTCTGTGCCCCCTGCTCAGGCGTTCTAAAGAAAGCCCAGGAGACCAGGTTAAACAGGGGCTTCACCAGGAAAGGGATATAGACGTGCCTGCCCAGGTTGGTCCTAACAATCCCAGGGGTTAGGGCATTGACCGTCACGCCTGTGTCCTCCAGTCTCCGCGCCAGCTCCAGCGTGAAGAGCAGGTTGGCCAGCTTGCTGCGTCCGTAAGCGAATGCTTTATCGTAGCTCTGCTCACTGTTCAGGTCGTCAAAATTGATCTCGGCGTACTTGTAGAGCTTGGAGGAGACCACCACGATCCGGCTGGGTGCGGAGCGCTTCAGGAGGTCTAGCAGAAGGTTGGTGAGGAGGAAGTGGCCTAGGTGGTTCACCCCGAACTGCATCTCGAAACCATCCTCCGTCTTACTGTAGGGACACTGATAGACCCCGGCGTTGTTGATCAAAACGTCGATTCTGGGCTCCTCCTGTTTGGACAAATTTCAGAGGGTGAAAAAGTTTTATGCACACTGACTTGTTTTTTTTTTTAACCCCCAAAACAAAACCAATTAGGAAGGGTAAACACCACCAGCAGTAACCCAGAGGGGCTTAGGCCAGGTCAGTGACTGATATCAGTAGAAAATGTTGGATCCAGTAATGGTAGAAACAACTGAGGTTGTCACTTCATGGATTCACATCTGAATAACCAATATTTTTGTATGGTCTTATGATTTTGTGTAAAATAATACTTTTTGGTTTCAGCAAAAACATTCTCTCAAATTCTCAAAAACAGAGAAGAGAATGATGTGAATACAAGGTTGGAAGTAGAGCAGGGCTTGTTATCTTGGTAATAGAAGAGTTATTGATGCACATATTATGAAGGGTTCCATAATAAACACGTATGAGGTGTTCATAAATGAAACCAAGTGGTATGTTTGGTCATGTGCAAAACCTGGGATTTGAAACATGCCTGACATCTTGCTCAAACCCTCTTAAGTGAAGAGCTTAAAAAACATTTTTAATATTTTACCGAAATATCAAATCAGTGATATTGGAAACGGAAAGGAAACAAGTGTTTTTGTGCCATCTCTATTCCTAACACAAACAGGATTCCCTGGACTGCCCCTGCAATTCCTTTTAAACTCTTATTTGATCTTTTACTGGTATACAAGTACAGCATGTGGTGGGAAACATAAGAAAAAAACTGTAATTGAGGTGAATTCAAACTGAGTGCTGTTTGTGGCGGCAGGTTTATAACAAATAGCCCAGCACTAAATATGACTAATTACTTTCAAAAGTACATAAATCTGCAAATAACACTGTTGAAAAGTGTGTTTTACATGGGACCAGATGTGACAGGCCTTTTCCTGCCAAGCTCAAACCCAGTATAACCTGGGATCGTTCTTTAATTACAGGTGGACACATTCAGCTCCTGACTTTTGGCAGCGTTACGCATGGTGACGCCGGCAGAAGGAGGTGAGCTAGGAGAGTGGTATGTGTTTTTAATACATGGCCGCCATGTCTTAAAATATTTAGGGTCTGGATTAAGTAGTTGCTATAATCTCAGCTAAATTGATGTATTGTTCTCAGCTGTGTTGTCAGAGCCCAGAGTGCACCAACTCAAATGCTGGCCTGGTGCAGCATACCTGTGTGTGATTGATGGGGTACTCCGGCAGGTTCCACCCCTTTCAGTGCCGTGCTGTGGCCTTTTAAGAAGCCTCTGGTTTGCTGACTGGCCTGCTTGCATTCTGCATTGTTATTAAGGCACTGTATGTATGAATGTAGACACCTGCTTCCCCAGCGTTTCCTCTGAAGTCAGGAGTATTAAAAGGGGACTAATAATGAGAGCATTAGTTCGGTCAGCTACTGATGTTGCATGGTTAGGTCAGGATCCCATGCCCTACTCCAATTCATCCCAAAGGACCTCCATCACTCCAGTAACTGTAATAGTTTCACTTCTCCACAGCCCAGGGCTAAATGATGCTTGACACTGTGCTCACGCAGAGAGCCTAGTTCAGTTCATTCAGTTGCTTGGCTCTCTGGCACAGTGTACCCCAAACCTGGAGCCAGACACCACTTATTCAGTTTATTAGCTAATTACAGCTGCAGACGATGGGATTAAAAAATTACTTGGCTTGAAAATTTGAATGAGTACTAAAGGTCTCTCTCTTTCCTTCTCCCCTCCAGTCTGGCCTCCAGAGCCCCTCCCCACAGAGTTTAGTATCTACAGTCTTTAAAACCCATTAATGAAACATGAATTATACTTGTGGGCACACACTGCAGGCACTTTGCTAGGTTCTGATTGGTCATTTTGATTTCGGCCCATAGCTTTAGGAGCAATAGGTGGAGGTCTCGTGTAATACTGTGAGAAAATAGTGACAGATCAGTATTATTATTTTTATACTTCATTGAGTCTCTCCTATATAAGTGCAGGAAATCTCTAATATGTGCAGGGCAGGGGGCTCCAGGATCAGGGTTGGGAACCTGTGCAGTCTAGTGCAACGTATATCAACACAGTCCTGTGGGTGTATCAGAAGGTTCAACAATTTTGTCTATTCTGATCACAACCCCATTTCAGAAACATGGAAGCATCTGGTGGGCCTCAAGTACAGCTCTGGTACAGTCTAGTGCAACCACTATTACAAACACAAGCTGAGTGTTCAGGATTTGTGTTTTCCCTGCGTTAACACCTGATTCCAGACTCCAGTTTATTAACAAGGCCTTAATAAGTTGCTGAAGTGTTAGAACACCCTATAATGTGTGGGCCATGTGCTGTAAACCAAGACTCTTGCATATTGGAAAAAGTATTGGAACACCTGACCATGAAACCAACTGACTTTAATGACAATTTACTTAAATACATGACTTCAGTATAGAGTTGCCTGCCCCCTACAGCTTCCACTCTTGGCTTCCCACAAGATTTTGGAGTTTCTGTTGGAATTTGTGCTCATTCATTCTGTGGCGCATTTATGAAGTCAGGCACTGATGTTGGATGAGAAGTCCTGGCTCACAATCTCTGTTCCACCTCATTCCAAAGGTGCTGGAAAGGGTTGCGGTCAGGTTTCTCTGCGTGCCAGTCAAGTGCTTACACACAGAACTCATCCAACTACGAATTTATGGAGCTTGCTTTGTGCTTTGGGACACAGTCATGCTGGAACTAAAAGGGGCCACCTGAAATCAATATTTAGGAGGTGTGTCCCAAAAAATGTGTCCATATTGTCTACGAGCTGTGGGTTCCAGAGCTCACAGCTTACTAGCATTAGCGATAGTCGTGTCGCACTGAGAGACAGAAGACAAACATATGGGAATGTATCGTGTGTATATCAGTCTTAAGCACATAGTACCTTGATGATATCGTCGCAGAAACTGCGCACAGAACTTAGAGACGCCAGGTCCAGCAGTTTGACCCTCAGCTCGCCCTGGTCCGGCCCGGCCTCCTGCCGGATCTCCTCCGCTGCCTGCTCCGCTCTCTCCTGGCTCCTGCAGGCCATGATGACCCGGGCCTGCCGGCGCAGGAGCTCCACCGCCGTGGCCTTGCCTATGCCACTGTTCGCTCCCGTTACAATGATGGTCTTGCCTCGCATCATCTGGAAAAATACAATTAAACCCTCTAAACGTCAAGGAGAAGCAGCTTCACTCGCTTGGCACCACCCGTATTTCGGCAAGTGCCGCATACTGCGCTCCGATTGGCTTGAGGCTCCTCCTCGACAGCAATCCACCAATTAGCAAACAGCCACATCTTCTACTGGCCAATCGCATCAAAGTTGTTGCAATACAGGTGGGAAAAAAACGCGTGGAAGTAAACAAAACATAAATGGACTACATTACCCATAAACCACCAGTTCATTTACCGGGCCTATTGATTCTACAGACCTTTTTTTCTGACTCACATTTGTTATTTGGTTCACGCCATTTTTTTCTCCAGCTTTTATGGATAGTTTGTAAAAAGTAAATCAGGAAAAAAAACGATCCTGGAGGAAATTGCGTATGTTACGACTCCACAGACAGAGACAAGAGCAGTAGTATATTACTATTGTACAGAGATCAGAAGGATATTTGTAATATTAACATATGCAGTGATACTAAACATGATAAGACTGTTACATAAAATAATAAAAAGTTGTACATAATGAAAATATTATAGCACCCAATAAGAAGATTGCATGAGATTGCACATGGTTGATTACTGCATGTTCTAATAGTAAGGTAAAAATGCACATACTGGTAATAAGAAGCTGCACAATAGAGTAACAGCATGTTAATGCACAGATTATTGTATGGATGTGGGACAGAGGGAGGAGTTATAGAGTCCGATTGAGGTCAGAACGATGGAAGGATTAAAACGGAACGACATAACCAGTGACAGATTTCTATTGTTGCCACCACTACTATTACTAATAATGTATTATTATTATTATATTGTTTTGTAAAATTAGTATAATAATACTATTGTTGTGTACAAGCATTTGACTACATACCTGACACTTCTACATACCTGACAGCTGACAATATGTTACAGATATAGATAACATGAAAAGATTCAGGTGGGTTGGACTTAGCGGTGGACCAAGGAATGTAAACACTTTAATAACTATTTTTAACTTTTCTAGGATTTGTATTTCAATTATACCTTTCAATGCCTGAAGGATAGTTGATGTGTAGGAGTAGGATTGTTGATGTGGAAGAACGTATTGTGAACCTCTTGAATGTTCAAGACCTGAAGTTCAAGCTTTGGCAGCTTTGCAAGCCATCTTCCGGTAGTGCAGAGGGGACAGACTATTCACTCATTCTTTGGTAGAATGTCCTGAGGTGCTTCAGGGGACCTCAAGAGGCCATGGGCTATTCCTTTCAAAATTAATACAGCATTGTCTCACAGGGTTCAGACTGGACAGTGATTGAGAGAAGTGAGTTTTAATGTTAAAATGTAGCCCAGATAACCAAAAGCTTTGCTATGTGATGATAAATCCTTAAATAAGGGACTGTGATGCATTAAGTTTAATAAGACACTGAGCAAATATATAGAAATAAATAAATAAATGGATCTGACGAATACATCAACACCAACAACATTCTTGCTAAATAGCATTTCATTGTCTCCGGGCTCAAAATGAATTTAAATGTAGGCAAAAGCTGTTAAAAGGGTGAAAGAGGTAAGTAAATTCAGTTAAATTCCCTGAAATGAGCTGCAGTGGTGAGGCCATCATAACAGGGCAGCTGTGGAAATAAATCTAAGTGAATGAGGAAGCCTTCGCTCCCTGTCCTATCCCTCACTGCTGCGCTGTCCTTTTGATGGGCTGCTCCAACGCATCACTGCTGATTTTCCACATGCTCATCTTCAGGCTGAGAGCTGGGTCACAGTAGCCAATAGCAGGTGTTCTCCCATGGCACTTCTATGCTGATAGAACATCAGCTCAATGAAAGCTGGGGGTAAATTCAGGATCATGTGTTATATGTTGATGACAGCTTGACATTTCCAACATTAAAAAAAGACTTTTGCATAAGTACATTTTTATGATGTAAACAGTCATTTAGGGTGGGTTTGGATTAAAATGCTCAATTCTGGAGAAACTTACAGAGTCAGAGTTACTTACAGTGTTGGTGAATGGATCCAGACGTCTACTTTTAAAAGATCCTTCGCTGAAAGTTATTACATTAAGTGGTAATGGATGCACTTTCTAATGCCTGACGTTATTTTACCAGAGTTCTGAGACGCTTTTGGCCTAAAACTAAATCCATTCATGGTGGAGGGGTACATATAGGGCACTGTGAAGCAAAATAGGCCCCAAATAAAAAGAATTTAGTTCAGATTTACAGTATTTTACCATTCACATTCCATATAAACATACAAAATACACATGAAGGTTTACTGGTGAGTATGGATAGTGAATAAAATGTATATTTTTAACCACTGGTTCCATTTTCCACCACTTTATAGAAATGTAAGGTTGTCTACAATTAACCATTAACACCAAACCCACTCTGATTAACTTTAAATGACTTTTTTTCTTCACGATGGATGGATAATTCTGGGTAATTCCACCTAAATGCAAGTTTAGGTTCGTTAATTCTGCTCTGAGAATGTTGTTGAGAAACCACTATAAAACACTGAAATGTATTAAAATGACACTTCAGCCAAAATGAGAAATGTACACTTCAGTCAGAATAAGAAATTTACACATCATTACATCTGCTGTGAACCTGCTTACTCTCTTGCTACGGCGGTTAGGGAGTGTTTCTAGAATGAGATTTTCCGCTTTAAAGACTAGGAATGCCACAGTTTGATGCAGTACCTTATAGACAGAAAGACACATTGAAAACTTACAGTTGCTTAATTTTATTTAATGAATTTATTTTTGTTAGCTTGTGAATGCAGAAGGCAGGCAGAGAGTGAACAGTGCTGCTAGATATTTTACTGCGTCATTGCAAGTGTTTAACTGTAGCACCTGTCTTCAGATCCTCAGTGTAGAGAATGAACCCAAATCACAGAAATGAGTCAGATGACAGCAAACTAAAACCTAAAGCTAAAAAGGACTTGACAATTAGATATTTGTTCCTTTTCTCTGAGTGAAAGTGTAAAAACCCATCATGCTGACTGGAGATCACTGTTTTTGGGTTGTTGTTTTTTTTTGGTGACTTCTTCATCAAACAATGTGTGTTACACTGATTCTTTGTCAATGCATTATCATGTAGCTCAGTGGCCAGACAGTATTGGTGAACTCCATTGGATTCCCCAGTGGAGGTGTGATTTATTTGTGTAATGGGGTAGCTGGTGGCCTGGTGATTAGGGATTTGCCCCCAGGATTAGAGGGTTGTGGGTTTGAATTCTAATATTGCCAGTGGCACCACTGAGGTACCCTTGAGTAAGATAGAGTCCCCACCTGTTTCTCACTAAGCACTGAGTCGCTGGCTGACTGCTGCTACACTTGGTGAATTGGTTAAATGCAGAGACGTATTTCAACAGTTCACAATGTGTGCTGAGGTGTGGTGTGTTCACATGTAACAAAAATGGCCATGTTTATACTTTTTCTTTAATTGGGTATTTTAGTGAAAGAACAATAAAGGAACATAATGCTACACACTACATTAACCTCTACTTGTAGACCATAATACCCCTTTAAATTAACTGCTGACTGATTGGGAACACATTCTAACACAGTCTAAATATTTTTGGTGAAGCACTTAAACTAGTTTAACATTAAGGTTGTCCAGCTTCGACTTACATTACTTAACTGAAAACGGTCTGCGAAATACCCACCTGGACATAACAAACATGGGGCTGTTGTCAAAGTACGTTCAGCTGCCCCTTTAATCAGCAACAGAAACGTGGAAAATCACTGGGATATAATGAGCTCCAAACCTTGGCGTTAAGCTTATTTGTGTTATCCACATGGTGGCACCTCATCCAGACTGCAGCTGTTAAGACTTTACTTTCTTATTCATTCGTTCATTCATCTCTCTCTCTGTGCTACTCTGGTACTTGAGGCATTTCTGGTGCGTCATCCCCCATAATCTAATGTTTGAGTGATGAAGTATACACTGCTGTCAGCATGTAATAGCTGTGTGAGTGTGTGTGTGTGTGTGTGTGTGTGTGTGTGTGTGTGTGTGTATGTGTGTTTCCATAGTATACATGACCCTAACATGCCAGAGAGATAACAACATCTGTAGAACATCTACATGTATAAGGAGTGTTTAGCAAGATAGAATTATGTAATTATATCTGTGTCTTTGGAGCTGCAAAGAAAAATCATCCTTCAGGAGAGTCTGAACTTCAGGAGAGTCTAAACAGTGGAAGTAGCATAAGGGACAGTAATGTCAGTTTAATCATTAACTCCCTTAAAAAACATTTGGTGAATAATCATCCTCTCATAGTTGAACATGCAGGACATATTCGAAGTTTCATTATGAGGCTAATTTAGCTAACAAGCAAAGGAAGCCTGCGAGCAATAGAACTAACTGCATTCTTGACTTATCACACACTCGCCACAAGTGGTGAGTGGTTTCTGAAACTGTATTGACACACTGTTATCGATAAAAATGTGTTCCTGTAATGTTGGGCAAAATATTCTTTCACAAAATAGTGCTGTAGTGATCCCAAACATTAAAAGTCACTGTAAAGTGACCATTCTGTCATACGTGAACACACCACAGCACACAGTGTGAACAGAAGGAAATTCTTTCTCTGCATTTAACACATTCACCAAGTGAAGCAGTGGTCTGCCAGGAACACAGTGCCTGGGGAGCAGTGTGTGTGGGGATGATTCTGCAGGCAAGGGTGTCTCAGAGGAGCCTCTTGCAGTCTTGGGATTCAAATCCATGACTTTCTGATGGTAGGATGAACGCCCGAACCACGATGCTACCAGCTGCCCTGAAAGGTGCAATAGTAACACAAACCTTTTCTGTGAAAATATCTTTGAACTTCTGTTAACCCACTTAAACCTCGTCCTGTTCTGTAGTTAGGTGGCGTGGACTTGTGGCTGTGATTTAGGAAAACATATAACTTACTGCGAGCAATGAACATGAACAAAACTTCACTCCTACAGGCAGAAGTTTTAGAAAACACCTGGGCTGGCGTTGACCAGGCAGGAAAGAGGACTGATGACCAGGCATTAAAGTGGACTGATGGCGGGTGACTGGGCAGTAAGGAGAACTAATGGCAGGTGACCAGGCAGTAAGGATGACTGATGGTGGATCAGACTCTGTGTTTTGGACTGTAGTAGCCACAAGCACTGATTCTAGATTCCTGGTCTGTGATTGTAAAAACAGACCCAGTTGTCTAAAAAGAATGCCTACACTATTCAGCCACACGATGAAGGTTTGTTCATTTTCATTGCTCAGTTTGTCCAAAACCACATCCATAATTCTGCTCCACGGTGAGGAAGGGCTGGATATATTATGGATATACGCCAAGTATCAGCTGTAGCGCAAAATAATATTTAATTACTTCATGAAATGTCTTTTTTTTTTTGTTGTTGGTTAATATATATTTGTTGCTTTAGGGCAGAAAAACCAATTACACTCAACACAAAACTAAGTAAACACATGGACTGTAAAATAAGTAAAAACAGGGACTGTAGTGATTAAAAAAGTGTGTGTGTGTGTGTGTGGGGCGGGGGGGGGGCACGACAAATAACACACTGCATGTAATTGACAGTCTTATGCATGGTTGTGACACAAGGCACTGAATCTTTTAGGAAAGTTATAGCTGCTGACGAATTATTGAATGTTCTTGGAATGGCTTAATGGAATGTTGCTATAGGACGTGCAAAAATTAAAATGTCCAAGGTGCTGGAATGCCACAAAGTTGACAGGTTCCTGTCAGGCTCAAACCAACCTCACATGGCCTTTTACTGAAGCAGTCAAAGCCATCAAGCATCCTAAAGTGTAAATCAGAGTGACAGTAACCATTAATGAAGCATATCTTGTAAAAATACAAGTTTAGAAGGCAATTAAATATATTGAAAAGAATACAGTTATTAATTTATTTCCTATAAATGTACCTGCCCCACATGGTTTGAGTGAGGGTCTCTGATTCATATGTGTCCTTACAGCAACACTGACCAGATCAAGCTTCAGCAAAACCTCTGAATTCTTTTTAAAGGCTACTGACTGTCTGGACAACCGAAAGTGCCCATAGTTGCAGAAAAAATGTGGGAGTTTTTTTTCTATATATATATATATATATATATATTTTTGGGCCAAACAATTCCTTTAAAGGTCAAAACTTTCACAGTTCTCACCTTGTCTCTCCAACTCTGAGCAATTACACACACATAGACACACCTGGGGACCTCTTACATGAGAATAGGGGGCAGAAACTGTCATCAGGGCTGATTCTCGCAATAACGCCCTCCTCGCGCTGAGGCCAACAGCCAGCGTTTATTTAACTTGTGACTGAGCCCAGGGATGAAAAATGCCGGCTTATATTGGACTTGCAGGGCCTGGCCATTCCTTCAGTGGACCCGAGGCAGTGGCCGAAAGTGCTGTTTGTTTTTTCAGACGCGAACTAGTTAGGAGTGTGCAGCAGCGCTGGCCGTGCCGCAGTGGTGGGGGTGTCTACTCGCGCTCACTTGTTAAGAGGTTTTAAGCCTGCTGTAGATGTGCAGATAGCAGCTGATCTGACACTGACATGTAATACAAAACAATTGGCCTCTGATCTCGTATTTCTTCCCCCGACACAGACTGATCGCTGGATGACCTGGATGAATGGAGGCACTGATTGCTGGGATCTGTTTGAATACGTACGTGAAGCGCTTACGGTGATTTATATAATAGTAACTGGATATCTCACTCTGTTATGTTACGCTGTAGCAACAGGGACTGTAAAGGTCAGGACGCCCCACAGTAGTGCTGAATAGGACAAAGGTCGTGCTAGATCTAAACTCTGACCCGCTGCGGCCTGGTGAAGTGAAGCAGTGATGACAGCTCGTTTTACTGACCAGCTATTAGCTCTAGGGAGAGCTGCCAGAATTGCTACATTTATTTATAATAGTGGAGAGGGCCTGGTTCCAGCCTTCATCATGTCCAGGAAGCTATTGCTGCTCCCTAGTGCACCTGGCCCTGATCTCATCTGAAGGCCATGGAGCTTTCCTTTCTTGCAGTTAGTTCAACAATAAAAAAAACTTTTCTTAATGGCATAACTATGGAGGGTGGGGGTGGTTGCCCTGGGCCCTGTGCATGGGGGGCATGTGGTAACTCTGGCCCCTAAAATCTATATTTCTACCCCTTTTTTGACACAGGTCCACTGTCTGATTGGCTGAGAAGCATTCTGGTGTTATTTGAGGTCAGCTTTTTCACGATAACTGTGTTACGCCACTGGGCACCAGACTCACGTTACGTTACATAAAGTTCTGGTTTAACACACAACCAGAAAACGAACAGGTTCCCATTTATAATGATTCAATTGGTCAGATTATAAAGAAGAGGGCGACTGCAGGGCTATATCACATTCCCCGGCAATAGTAAACTTTTCGGTGTGCAGCAGAAAACGTAATTGCATGGGACCAGAATGCAAATCAGCAAACAAGACGGGCTGTGAAATTCTATACTGCATGTCAGAAAACACATCCAGGGAAATCTGATAAAAACAAAAAAACGCCGAACTGTATATTCACACAGTTTTACATCTATAATGCAGGAGCGTACTACTTTCTTGGCAGAGGGAATCATTAATATTAAAACAAGTTTCATATGATTTTCGAAAGTTCTTTACAACAGAACTGATGTCTAAAATTGAAAGAAATTCTAGGTTGTATGTTATCATGTCTGTGATGATCTACTCGCATTTGACTCTTATCTGTGACAAAATCATGATGACACATTCCTTCTCATGTTGTACTGCATCACTCAAGCATCATTTGAAAGTACTGACTACCATGGGAGTGGGAGTTTTCTACCACTGTAATAAATGTGAAGGTGTAAAATAACACCAAGTCTGCTGGGTGAAGCATTTATCGCCTGGCTAAATAATGCAGAAAACATTTAAATAAATCAAACAAGACATCAAAAAAAGGACCATGACAACGACCCTGATTGACTCCATGGACGCGGGTTTTAGAACAATGACTGGACACTTTCAATGCACTTTCAAACATTTTTACTGAGATACAATGAAAAAGTGCTACAACAGTGTACGTGCAGCATTCTCTCTGTATCTCTATGGAGGGGATCACTACACATCACTGTGAGCTGGGAAATTAACTGGTTAGTTGGATCAGACATAAAACGTTCAGTGAAATCCAGGACCGATTTGGATCTGGTTCAGTCCTTTCCTGCCCACACTCGTGTTAAATCATTGAAAAGACATTACACCTACTTGAACTGACCCCTTGTCTACTTGAGGTAAACATTTAGGTTTGACGTTGAATGCTAATGTGTGGAGTGGCATGCATCGAGAGCATCCGCTCCTCTGACACGCAATAACAAGTAAACAAGCGAATGGTCTCTTTATTCCTTGAAAGTCATTTTTTATCGTCCTGGGGCCCTTAAAGTCCCTGCTACGCCACTGTCCGCACTTGACTATACACATAACATAAATCACAACCAATGGCACATGTGCAGTGGAGGCACTGTAAAAGCAGACTGAACTTAAAAAAAAAAAAAATGTGTGCGTTCCCACGATCTACTTTGCCTTTTCTCCCCCCACAGGCCACAGAAACAAAACAACAGTAAAACAATTTAAAGGCGATCTGTCACGTGGCTAATATAAAACAGCTTTTAGCTGAGCTAATTGATGGTCTGGTTGACAGAAGTGGTCATAGAGTGTCAGTGGCCTGGGCCCAAGCAATGGCTATGATTAATGGCTGGTCGATTGCTGAGGGATGAAGATTGGGAATACGCTAGCCATGTGGCTCCTCTCTCTGTTTAGCCTGTTCCTCAGGAGCGGTTCCAGAGGGGTTTGTCTCGTTGCTGAATGGACCAGGATCTGAGTGTGGCCTGTGGGGAAAGGCTGCCCTCAAACTTCACATTCAATAAAGCTGATGCTGCTGTGTGGGTAAGAACATCAGGCTGAGGGAGGGTTGGCTCAATTGTCACAATATTGCATGGAAATTGATGCTTCTTACTTTCCAGTAGAGAGAACCTTTTAAACTGCAGCAAAGATTCTTTATTCCATCCAGTTTCCTCACTATACTATTCTAAGTCCTGGAGGCACTTGTTTCCATTAGAACACATTTGATCAAAGATATTTATTCAAGTTAAACCAGACAAATGAATGTATCTTGAATCCGGGAACCACAGAACACATTTTTGAGAAGTGGAGGTAAGCATCAGCATCCACCCTTCCCTCTGCTTTTATTAGTAAATTGGTTATTGTTTTATGGCGCTGAATCATTTTGCAGCCATTGTTTCTATTAGTACGACGCATGAAGCATTAAAGATGGATGGAGCAGCTGCACAGGAGATTAGGCCTACCATGTCCAAAGGTGATGGTCAGCTAGAGCATTGGACTGTGAAGTTCTTTTGAGTGTTGATCTCCTTTGGGATGAGCTGGAGTTGCGTATGTGATCCAGGGCAGAGCATCCAACACCAGTCCCTGATCTTACTAGTTCTCTAATGGTCTCATTCAGTTCTCAACCAAACATGCTGGAACATCTGTAAAGAGTAAAAAGGCTGATATATGTACATAAGATCTATTTTGGCTGCCTATCTGATTAAAAGAAATGTCCTTATAACTGTGAATGGGTGGAGCTAAACAGCTAGAGACGTAATAGGTGAGTATACACTATAGGGACTAAAGTATTGGGACAAACCATTTAATTGTTGAATTTAGGTGTTTTGCCACATGCATAAAAAGTTAAGCATACCAAAACATTTTGGGCAACGATGAATGTAAACTTATCTATTCACAAAGCAAGGTTCATAAAGACATGGCTGGATGAGTTCAGTGTGGAAGAACTAGACTGGCCACACAGAGCCCTAACCTAAACCCCATTCAACACCTTTGGAATTTACGGTGACTGCAAGCCAGGCTTTCTTGTCCAGCATCAGTGCCTGACCTTATATATGCTCTACAGAATGAATGGGCACAAATTGCCACAGAAAGACTCCCAACTATTTTGGGAAGTCTTCCAAAACGAATGGAAGCTGTTATAATTTTGTATGTGAATGCAATTTTATTTAATATAATGGCTATTTCCCAAACACCATCCCATTTACATACACTATATGGACAAATACTTTTGTCTATAGTGTATATGTAAATGGGTTGGTGTTTGTGACATCACGAAAGCATTGAATTCAAAACAGGCTTCATAATTTCCATATATGGACTGAGCAATGAGCAGTACTGCTTTAAACTTTTTTATCTAAGAAAAAAGCACTGTGCCTGTGAAAAGGGGCTTTGGCTTTTAGCTGAGTGTAGTGCGATCATTAATGTTAAGGAATGTTAATGTGCTTGGGCATCTCAGTTCCTCTGTGGTGTTTTCCATAGGTCTGCTTTTCGCTGCTCTGATTGTCCTCTGGCTAAATGGCTGGAGTGGAAGGTGCCAGTAGCTCATCAGCTTCTGTTGGTTCTGAAGGTTGTAGCATTAACATGTGTGAGGCCGTAGTAGGAACCAAGCAGGGAATGTCAGTTTGGATTCGTTTCACTGGAGCACAGAAGTTGACTTGGAGGGTAGTATGTGTGCTGGTGTGTACAGTGTCCATCCTCTCAACATGAAGAAACCTGCTAAAGGAACACTGCTGACCTCATAGAACCCCGCTCCTGTTACTCAGAGCAGGGAGGTCTGCTAAATTCAGGAAAAGAAACGGAGGACAGGCCAAGAGGAACAATGTGTGTTAGATGTGTGTTACTTTCAGATGGATTAGGTTACAGTAGTGTATATATGGGTCTGTATGTGCTCTCTCTCATGCATGGGAGGAGTTCTTAGATATCCAGATTCAGTGCTAGAGTGAGTAAACATGGCAAAAACCGCAAGAGCACGGCATAACATTCTCCGATTTGTACGTCACAACTGGCCAAAATAACTAATCAGTCTTGCGCGCAGCCAGCCTGTGGTGCATCAGTACACTCGTGGCTCATTTTCAGGCAAGGCAGGGTTATGTCCCCTCTCTTTGCTGCTGTTCCTGAAACTGCAATGAATGGTTGAAGTTCACAGCGGGATACATTTCTACATAGTTTTTTTTATATTCAAACATTATTTTCAGTTGTCATCAGTAACTCTTAGAAGGTCCACGTGGTTATTCTGACAAATTGTAATACGCAAAGGGAAGTCTAGATGGTGATATGGCTTCTATTGTTTGGTAGAAAGGGATAAACATGACATACTCTGCTAATGAGATTATTTCAAGAGCGTTTGTAACATTTGCCCACTTTGTTCTTTGTCCTGAAAACTATGATGTTTCGTTTAATAGTATTACAATCCCAACAGCTGCTTTAAACATGCTTCCTTACATCTCTAGAGTGAGATATTGCTGTTTTGTTTTCAGTAGTGGACGAAATAGACTGAAATCAGTAATATATCCGGTTTGTCTAAAAGGGTAAAAATATTTCGCGCTCAGTTTGTGAAGATAGCATAATTTTTTAAATAGTACGAAATATTCAAAAAAGAGATAAAACACCAGTTACACACTGTTAGTTGACCCTCAGGTATCCACACTGGATGCATGATGCATACTGGCTCTTGTAGTAATAGAACATTGATGAATGTAAATCTGAAAACACTATAAAGTTATAAATTCCATCAACTTGATGAGGCTGAGAGATACAGTTCTCTGGATGCACAATGCCAACACACAACATTTTACGCTTTAGTTTTAGGCCAGAATGCCTCCGGTCCCTCAGTAACTGCCCCAGTCTAGTTGCATCAGTGTTACACCAATTTTGTAAATGTCAACTGTTATGACATATAGAGTGTATATGTCTCACAAACACTCAGCAATGAGGACATGGGCAAATCTGTATGAATGGAAACGTTTAAACGTAATAAGAATTCAGACCCCTCCGAGTGGTTTAGCAGTGCCTGGAAATGACATCACGCTTTCAGCCCCTGCAGAGCTAAAGCCTTGACTGGCAGGACTTTACTTGGTTCTTTTCCCAATGCGGCATTTTTTTATTCCACTGTAATTCACCTAATGACTTGTGTGGGTTTTGTGTTCTAATTATAAAAGACGGTAGCACCAGGGAGGATTTATTTAACTGGAAATAATTGTGATGGAGAGTTTTATAAGTACCTGCTTGTAATGCCAAAGATTACAGCTACATGGCAGCGTCTGCATGGCCATCTTTGATAACACTGAGAGCTGTTCATATTCAGCAAGCCTGCAGATGTTGTACAGAGACATTTAACACCACAAACAATAGTGAAAGGAGACTTTTAAGAGGACTTTTGTAAGAGGCGAAGTCAATTGTTTTAAATAAAACTTTTTTAAAGTGGTTTGTAGCCCACTTTATGTAAAAGCTGGACATTATTGTGTTTGTTTTATACCTTTTAAGTTATACATAGGCATACCTGGTGAGTTTGGGATTTGAAGTGCCCAATACACACACACACACACACACACACACACAACAATTGACACAAATATGGACGATCAGACAAGGTATCTTTGTGTTTGTTTATATTTAACACTGATGGGCTAATGCAGCCAAGACAGTTCTTTGAGGTTTCTTAACAACTCTGCCTGGTTCACGCAGAATGTGTGATGATTTAGGTTCAATGTTAATTACTTGTAAGCTACATTAGCCTCAGGACTGCAGCACTAAAACTTAGGAAGTTCAATTCAGACATCAAACATGTCTTGAGACAAACCTTTCTCACTAGAGTATTGTATGAATATATCGTGTAAAATGTTAAGCAAGCTTCAGTTCTTCCCTGAATTCTTTGCAACTGAAGTGAGTGTTCAGGGGTGTCGGAAGTATTTTTTATGTGAGGGGGACGCGTGGGGACGGGGTTTGTGTGAGGGGGCGGGGTTTGTGCGTGTCGGGGTTAGGTTTGGGTGGCGGGGAGTTGCTGTGAGCGTGCAAATCTTGTCCTTCTAGGAAGTGGGATGTTTGGCCCTGTTAAATCTTGAATCTGTCCTAAAAGAATCCACTCCACTTAATGGATAGAAGAACACACACCACTGGAAATCAGCTCGGGTTTTCCTCCAACTC
>JBBMFX010000141.1:17915339-17934742 GCA_037832545.1 Rhabdalestes septentrionalis | reverse complement strand
CCCCCCCCCCCCCCCCCTACAATATATAACTCCATGAAGACTGTTGTGGCGTTATTCTAGGTAATTGCAATTTCGCGGCCTTAGAAAAATACAATCACAGTAATTGCAAAATTAAAAAATAGCCATATTTTAATTGCTTGCAGGCTCTTTGAGATGGGGTGATATTTCAGCTGCCTGCTTCCCACCACACAAAGTGCTCTAAGTGTTTAAGTTGAATCTCTCTGACGCAGCAATCAAGCCGCCTGGCCCACTTCTGGTTTACCCCAAGAGCAACCATGCCTTGCAGAGTTGCACCCACTGGAAACCGTTGGTTGCACGGCTGACCTCGTCCTTAATGTTTTTCCAGAGTTGGAGGTAAATTCCCAATAACCCTATCACAAATTCGCCTCATGCACAGAAGGCCTGAGACTGAAAGTGTATCACATCTGCTCCTGCCTTGGGAAATGGGAGAAAGAGTTTATGAAACCTTCAGTGAGAACTGACACTCAGCTCCAGTAAAAAAGGGACAAGCCGAATGTCTAATGCAGACACGCTTCCAGTCAAAATATTCCCTCAATTTGTCTGGTTTCGAGTTTGACTTGTTGGTACAGAACTCTTGGAAATGTAGGAAGAAGGAACGGAGAGGGGTTTGGAAGCTCGCGTCGCCTGGCTACTGTTCAGACAAAGTGCACTGCAACAGCTTGGACATGTAATAACACGCGTCAATGATATTGAAAACAAAAGGCGTGCTACTGCTGCTGACCAACTCCCTCGGCCTCGCTGTTTACATCAGCCAGACTGTTCCCGCTCATTTAGCACTCGCGATTCAGGAGGGGAACTGTCACATTTTTCAGCGCGTCCTCTGAGTTCATGTAAACGCTGGGAATGTTTAGAGAAGAGGAAAAAGAGGTCTTCCCCAGTCTTCCACAATCCACTGCAGTTAATGAGGGGAATTTGTACTACTTGATTATTTTTGGCCTCTCAAATGCAGCAGCAGTTTGTGGCCGTCGACTGCTTTCGTTAATTGCGTATTTGCAGGGGAGGAATTCTGTGGCTTTTTGAGGGATGCTTATTTAGAAGCTGAAACACTGCTTGAAATGTTGTACAAGTAAGAAAACTAGCCGTGCTTTTTCGGCAGAGCCTGATTTCCGCGACTCCTGGAGCTAGGCATTCGGTATGGACCACAAATGTTAAAAAGTAAGACAGAAAACACATCTTCATTTATACTGATGTCTGCTAGTACCCATATGGGATTTCTAATCATGTGTTAGTGTTAAACTAACGCTGGCGCCTTTCTAAATTAAACACGAACCTTTTAAGCCTGTAAAAGACTCAGTGGCCCTGTTTACACCTGGTAAATTGCGTCTTGAGTATCAGGATTACATTTGGATGAGGGCAAGCCACATAAAAGAAAAAGCACAGTGGCTTCAGTTCATCTCCTGATGTGAGTCGCTCCTCTGTAGTTTAATTGTATTTCCATAACAAACACCAGATAAGCCAGTTTGCACAAATAAAACGCGACATTAATAATACTTTTCCCGGTGCAGGCAATTGGTTGTTATATACAAGCTGATTTGAATTTCAGCCAGACTGATCAGAGACACGTTCGACTACAAAATCCAGATTAAGTGACCAGTTGCAATGTGTTTTATTTGGAGCTAGAAACAGACTTTAACATATATTTAATCTTGAATGTAGCAGTTTTACAGCAACTCTTTCAGCAAATAGTCCTAGGACAGAACTTCTGCTGCTCCAACAACTTACTGAAACCTGCTTATGACTGTACATTTATTCATACATTCATTCATTTCTCTTATGTTCATTCTAAACTACTCCTAAACTGTCGAGAGATACCATGGACAAAGAACATCCTAAAACCTAATTTTGTCTAATTTCCTTACTTTTCAAGAGTTTCCTAAATGCCTAAAAGGTCCTCAGGTTATGCCTGCATTATATTCACCTTTAAAACTTGTCCTCTCAGTACAAGCAGCGTCAGAAGAACGTATGTGAGTAGTTTAGCTCTGTCGGATCTCACTGTGATTAGTCAAATAAGATGAGAGGACAACAAATAAAGAGAAACAGAGCCTAAACCTTTTTTTTGTTGGCAGTGATTACTTTCTGGAAGCTGAGCCAATTCAGACCAACTCAAGGCCTCAAGATCTCGCATTCTCTGTAAGATTGCTGCCAAGAAGTAAAGAAACAGTACGGTCCAGTGAGCTCAAAGTGTCAGAACAGGGCAGATGGACTGACGCAGGCGGAGATGGTTTCACATCTGAAGCGCATCTGAGAGCCCATAAAGCTGTAAAAGCACAATCAGTGGGCCGCTGCTCCTCTGAGTAACCATATCTCTCCTACCAGGCAGCGCTAAAAGACTGCATGGCATATGGAAGGAGGATATTGAAGCCATGTGCAGAGGAGCCCTGGCTCAAATAACCTGCAACAGAGGCCCCGAATTACAAGCGTTCCCTGTGAAAAGCGTAAGCACACTTAACATTGGGAAACTATTACGTTTAATGGCAAAGAACTTCTGCTTGACTTTTGACAAACAGGGCCAGACTGAATCATTGAATCATATTATTTGCCATTAATGCTAAATTAGGTAGTGATGCACGCCTACAGTGGTAGGCTTGGTGCGCAGTGAGGCTTGTAATGTGATATTGAATCCATGTGGGTTAACGTGGGGTGGGTTCAGCTTCAGCCCATTTCCTTTAAGGTCAGTCTGGTGGAGGACTGTACATTTTGGGAGGTCTAATGTGTGTGTTATCATTTGATGAGTCGCCGTCTCGTGGTTCAGTGCCCGTGTCAAACACAATTCACTGAATGAGTGGATGTGTATTTAGGCTGGTCCTGCTCCAGACCAGGCCCTGTCCTTTTCACTTTGTCTGTGAATATATGAGTTCTGATTGGAAGCAGCAGGCGTTTCACAGACAGTTGGATGCTATCAGGAAACTTCACTTTGCTTAGCTAAAACATAGGATGTGTACAGAACGAGGCTGCGGCTAGGTTTCCTACTGCCGTTGTCCAGCATCCTCTCATTAGAGGTGGGCGTACGCAGCTAAAAGTGGCTTTGACTCCCACCCTTGGGGCCCACAAATCCTCAAAATGATCTACAAAGAACCTGATCTTCTAAACAGTTACCAAGTCAGTTGCTTTTTTAACCCTTTAAGTACTTAGGTACACACTGTATTAATATGATTTATAATTATTTCTTGTATTCCACAGAAAAAAGTTAGAAAAACTATGTACAACATGCAGGTCCAAGCCACATTATTGTGCGTAAGTATAAGAGTAGATGTTTTATTGAGTTGTATATCGTGTGTACATCCCATTCCCTTAGGCCATGGAAGCTCAGCTGTAAAAACAACCTGCTTTGAATTAGCTGTTATTGTGATGTCATGAAAAAGCAATGCGTTTACATATATATGCTTTTTAGAGTTAAACTTCACCCACTGAGGTTATAAGAAATATTTCAGTCTGTCCTACACTTTCTCTGTTGCACAACGAGGTACAATAAAGAGCAGCCAATCAGACTGGAGCTCATGAATATACTATTAAGACACACTGACAAAAACAGGTTGTTTTATTTCTTAGGGATAAAGAAAGATTGGTAAATGCACTGCTGAAGTGAATGATTACTGTTTTTGGTTCATTAAACCACACAGTCATCACATGCCTGATCAGAGACGAAGCATTTTGTCAAGGCTTGTATACGGAGGCTGATCGTGTGACCGCCGCCAAGTTCAGGGGTCACTTTCATCTGTGGGTGTGTCTGTGTATGTGGTAGAAAGCGCTGTAATTGTGTGTGAGTGTGTGTTGATGTGTTTAGATAAGGGCTCTTAGGGACTCGGATCTTTCCGCCCAGGAGTGAAATGGAAGGGAGCTGGCGAAGGATTAGTTTGTGTGAGGGTATCTGTTCCACCTGTTGGCCATTACACAGCTGAAAACCATTACAAAACTCCAGCACCTCCCAACAAGCGGACGGAGACGCGGCGACAAACATCGGAAAACACAGGGGCAGCTGTTGCAGGTAGATGCTGTTCAACCTAAAAAGCAAAAAACCCAACAAACGTTTTCGTGGAGGGCGAGCTTTGCGAGACCCGAGGTGAAAAGCTGAATCGATTCCCGTTGAGCCGAGAACAGCTGGCTGCCACTGCGTCTGCACAACAGCGGGGAGAAGTTTCCATCTGCCTTTTTCCCTGCACCGCACGGCACTGCGGGAAATTACAACACCTAATCCAAATTCGGAAAATACGAGTACGGTGTGCTGAGAAAACAAAACATCCATCACTGACAATACTGTGATTATCCAGAGCGCATGTACTACCACACATGCACATCCTGTTGTGGAGTCACAGTTCCGTCAGGTCCACATGCATAACTGCGCACCTTCCGTCTGGTATTTAGGAAATTCTGCAGAATTCCCGAAATCGCTATGTCCGTTCTTGGTGGAGGAATACATGCAGGGTGTTGTGAGGCAAAATAATCCCCAAAGAAAACTTAGACTTACCAATATTTTACCATCATCCACATTCCATGGAAACTCTTAGCAGCTTGGTTCATGTAAACCTTCTGTCGTTCAACAAATTTGTAAACTAGTGAATTAACTTGCTTAATGTCTAGCTTGAGTTTCAGTCAAGACAGATTTTTACTTTGTTGGTCTTTAGTGAGGAAAATAGTGTTCTGCTCATCTGGTACTGCTACTCAGGGCTCTGTAGTTGTATTTAAGAAGGGACCTTTTAACCTGCATCACAAATCTGATTTTGGTGAATGTACTTTCCCCTCTGGATTTTTTTTCCATTTTATTCATCCATGAACACATTTGTTTCTATTTGGCCACTACTTGCTGCGTAATCCCCTTCTAGTGTTCTTTGTATTTTTCACTGTTTTTGTCCATTTGCTTTGTTTTGTTTGCCTTTGTTCCACTTTCCTCCTTAGAGACAGAATTAATTTTGAGCCCTTTTTTTATCCCTCTGAATCTGTATTATATTTGAAAGTAAGTGTATCTGTAAACATGACTAAGACAGTTACCTGGCAACAATAAAATAAGGGGAAAAAATAGAATTCACATGTAATTTTCCTGGTGGTTTTGGATAGTAAATAAAGGGACTGTGTGTGTGTTGTAGATGAGACCCTGATTCCTTTTACCACTAATGTAATGAAATCTGTGTCTCTCTACAATGAACCACTTCACACTAACTCTTATTGACTTGGTGGAATTGGTGGAATTCCCATTTAAAAACGAACTCTGAAGGGAAATTCCAACAATTTCTCTCCATGGACTATACTGACTAAACCAGAAGCAACTCCAGTAAATCCAGATTTTCTGGGATTAAAGTCCTTGACCATAACTTGTAGTGAGAAGCAGCGCAAATGATTATCAGTAGCCTTGGCAGTTTCAGCTTGAAGTTTCATCTGGGTCCATAGCCTGGTGTTTTCCTTCGGCCCTTTTCTACGTTTCACAATATTTTTCCTTCTCCACTTATAGCTGCCCATTGGCAGGCTCTTGCCTCACTTCAAAGGCACTCTGTGTATGTTTGCTTAATCCCTGCTCTCCACTGAGCCCCTGTTTTCTCTGCCATTACTGACGCGAGTGTCGGGGAGGCCCGAGCGGCCTGGCAGCTGAAGCCACGGCCCAGTTCCTGGAGCGCTGCGCGCTGACCGCCGAGCCACGGTGCCACCCTGCCCCACCAGCCTCCAGCGTTCCGCAGGCCTGCTCTACTGTAATAACTTCCTGTGGGCCGGCTCAGATTAGAGGAAGCTGTACAAACACAAACTGCCTCACCGCCTTGGTAGAGATGAAAAAAGGGGGCCATGCCACGAACAACCAGGAGCAGGTGAGTAAACGAAGCGGGATAAAATGACTTCCTGCTCCCAAAGGGAAGTGACATGGGGTGAAAGGGGCCGACAGGGTGGATCCCGTGTTTGTGGATACTGTCTGACCGGGATTCTTTTTAGTCCTTCACCAACTGAACCCTTTAACTGCAGCCAACTGTGACTATGAGCTTCTTATTAGATAGAGACATGGGTAGACAAAGGAATTGATGGATAGGCGCATGATAGAAAGAAAAATATTTGGACTTATCAGTTGATCATTGAATAGATAATCTGATATAGGTTGTCAGATGGATGAATGGATGGCTGGATGGATGGATGGATGGATAGGCAAGACAGATAAATGGAAGGACAGAAAGACTAATTCAAGATTCAAGATTCAAGATTTTTTATAGTCATACAGGTCATACAGGTACTGGAAATGTGTCCTGAACCGCTCCTATAGACTGTGCAGAATTATATTGTGGAAAATTTAAATTAAGAATAAAATCTAGAATTAAGACACTAAAATAAACAAGCAATAAAATCTGGATTTAGACAAAAAATAAGTAAGAAAAAAGGAAAAAGTACAAGTATGCCTATGCTTAACATACTAAGACATGATGTGTATTTAAATAAGTTTAGGAGTAGAATTTACTGTGTGCAATGGAATGTGCAAATGAATGTTAAAGTGCCCTGTGCAATATTGACAAGTTAAGCTAGCACAACAATGTACAAAAACATAGTGATGAAAGAGGGTGTGTTACAGAATGATATGTCAGAGTGACATATTCAGATTGACCAGAGCAACAGCAGAGTGTAGCAGCATGTACATTACAGTGATGTGAATAAATATGACAGACCTGAGATGAGGTATGACAGTCTCTGGTCAGGTCCAGTGTGTTATGGGGGGTGAGGGGGCATGTTCTGATTCAGAACCCTGATGGCCTGAGGATAGAAGCTTGACGTTTCTGTTCTGGCCCTGATGGTGCGGAACCTTCTGCCTGATTGCAGAAGTAGAAAAAATCCGTGACTGGGGTGGGATGAGTCCTTCAGTGTCCGAACTGCCCTATACTAACATCTCTTAGTGTAAATGTCCTGCAGGGAAGGGAGAACAGACCTGCAGCAGCATTGTGCTGCACGGATCACTCTCTGAAGAGCTTTTCGGTCCTGCACACAGCTGTTCCAATACCAGGGTGTGATGTTCTGTGTGAGGATGCTCTCCACAGCACCAGAATAGAAAGTCCTGAGTAATGCTGAAGAGACCCCGAACTTCCTCAGTTGCCTGAGATGGTACAGGCGCTGCCTGGCCTTTTTGGACTGGACCTGAATGTGAGCAGTCCACGTCAGGTCTGAAGAGATGTGGACACCGATGTATTTGAAGGACAACACCCTCTCCACTGGAGCTCCGTTAATGACGAGGGGCTCGTAGTCTCGCTGCTGTCTCCTTCTGAAGTCCACCACCAGCTCCTTGGTCTTGGTGATGTTCAGCTGGAGATGATTGTCCTGGCACCATGACGCCAGGTTCTTTACCTCGTCCATGTAGGCCGTCTCATCTATCAATCTATCAATCTATCTATCTATCTATCTATCCATCTATCCATCCATCCATCCATCCATCCATCCATCACTTACAGCGTTGTGAAAAAGTATTGTCACACTTAAATGTTTCAGATTATCAAATTAATTTAAATATTAGACAAAGATAACCCAAGCAAACATAAAATGCAGTTTTTAATTGATGATTTTATTTATTAAGGAAAAAACTATCCAAACCTACATGGCCCGTGTGAAAAATCATAAATTAACATTGGTTAATCCCATTGTTTGGAAAACTGAGTGCAATTTGACTAGCCACACCCAAGCCTAATTACTGCCAGACCTGCTAAACCATGAGATCATTAAAATGTAGGTTAAAAGATCCCAGAAAAGGAAGAAACATGCTACAATCTAAAGAAATTCAGGAACAAATGAGAAATAAAGTAATTTATACCTATCTGCCTGGAAAAGGTTACAAAGTTATTTCTAAAATTTTGGGACTCCAGCGAACCACGGCGAGAGCCAATATTCACAAATAGAGAAAACATGGAGCAGTGGTGAAGCTTCTTAGACGTGACTGGCCTACAAAGAGCTCAGCAACGACTCATCCAAGAGGTTACAAAAGAACTTAGAATGACATCTAAAGAACTGCAGGCATCATATGCCTCAGTTAAGGTCAGTGACAGGCATAGCATGTTCCAAGGCGAAATCACTGCTAACCAAAAAGGACACAAATACTTGTCTAATTTTTGCCAATTTCTTTTGGGACTGATTAAACAAAAGTTTAATTTTTGGGAGGTGTGCGTCCCATTACATCAAGTGTAAAATAACACTGCATTTCAGAAAAAGAACATTAAGCCATCAGTAAAACATGGTGGTGGTAGTGCGATGGTCTGGGGCGGTTTTGCTGCTTCAGGTCCTGGACATCTTGCTGTGATTGATGGAACCATGAATTCTACCCTCTAAAAAAGAAGAATAAATGGCCATCACTTTGTGATCTCAAGCTGAAGCGCACTTGGATTCTACAGCAAGATAATCAAAACCCCACCAGCAAGTCCAACTCTGAATATGTTAAAAAAACAAAATGAAGGTTTTGGAGTGGCCAAGTCCAAGTCCAGACTTTTATCCAATTGAGATATTGTGGCATGAGCTTAAAAAGGCGGTTCATGCTTGGAAACCCTCCAATATGGCTAAATAAAAAAAAACACATTTTATGTTTACTTGGGTTATCTTAGTCTAGATAATCTGAAATATTTATGTGTTACAAACATGCAAAAAAATAAAAGAAATCAGTTTTTCACAACAGTGTTATTACATTTCTAATCCATTTCCCTTACTGTTTCCTAGTTGATCCTCTAGAGCAAATTCCTCATGAACAAGTTTATTATGCAATAGTAGTGTAGGGCTATTTTCTTGAGTGACTTATAGTTTTTCCAAGGTCCATCTACTAACACTGTGTGTAATGAATGCATTCATACTGGTGTGTTATGACTGGCACTCTGCCATGCCACGTTTAAATAACATCACATTTGTTGAACCATGTGCTGGTTCTTTAATTAATTAGCATTAATGCTGGAGGGAAGAAAGTGATTAGAGTTCTTTAGGGTGTTTCAGTGTAGAGAGTGGTGATTGGGGAGCACTTCTGTACTCAGAAGTGATTTGCCAGTGAGTGGGAGACCATTCTGTACCCAATAGCAGCAAAATCCTACTGTCTTGACCTGTCATCCTAGGACATGTGACAGACTTTCTACTTTGTAATGGACATATTTAAAAAATCAAAATAAAAAGTTCAGCAAATAAACACATCTCCCAACAGCTGCAGCTCTGGGTGAGATGTTAGCATGTCCTCTATCTCCTGAAGTCTCTGCGGGCTGAAGCCATGTGATCGGCGACAAGCACATCAAACAGCGTTCGGCTCCAGGGGAGGGTGTTTGTGTATACATGTGTGCGGCAGCAGGATTCGGCCTTCTCCGCTGGGGATGCGGGGCGCGCGCACACTTTCTCAGAGTGTGTCCGTCCTCCTCGGCAGCTGTGTTTTCCCAAGCCGTGGTCCCTGGTGGGCACATGAAGTGTCTGCAGTTCCACAGGCAATTTATCATGGAGCTTCTCACCACTGTGAGGAGCTCAAATGGCTGACGGGAACATATTTTCGAATGGGAGCTACTTCATCAGGAAGTCATCGTAGCTTAAAATATTCTCTTACTTCAGAGTTCCCCCAAGATTGATGACGATACTGATCCCGACAGCTTCAATGACGACAGTAAAACACGGCTTGGCCCGCTTCTTAGCGCCTGAGAGAAGCTTCTGGAGCCCAGCGGGCCCAACAGGTTACATCAGCAGAGCTGCATCGTGGGCCAAACACGAAAAAAAAAAAAGAAAATCGCCGCCCTTTATCCAAACAATGACAGCACTACGTTCACCCACACTGTCTGCCGAGACCTCCAACGCTTGGTATCCGGAAAACAGAAGCTCATACACTGCATGCTGTCCAAGGCGTTTTCGTTTCTCGCTTTTCCTCTATGTCCTTTCTTTTTTTTCCTCTCTCCTCCATAGCCGAACAGGCTTCTGGTTGCGGCTGTAATGACTCTTTAACGAGTATCTCTTTTTAATGCCTCTCTGCCGCAGCCCTGGGCTTTAAGAGGGGCTCCGAGAGTCTCCGGCGTGTGAACGAGTGGCTAAATGTAGCATGTAATGGATCCTGAGCGGCCTTAACTCCGGTCGGGGCCAAAGGCAGGAGCAGAGATGACCCCTGAATGAATGTTGATGAAAGAACATGTCCTGGAGGTGGTGAACGGAGCAATCGGAGATGTTTGCGGGTCTGTTTTCTTCACTCTCCTGCTGACAGTTTGGTTGCCAGGTCTTGGTCTGCATAAAGCTACATTAACCTTTATTGAGATTTCAGCGCGTGCTTCACCTTTAAACCTCCACAATTCCCTAAGGTCCGCGGAAAAGGTTCGATTGCCAACAGCTACTTATGCATAGAAACACTTGGATGTGTGGAGTCCCTTGTTTCTAGTTAGTCAAGCATAAGCGTGTAGTGGTGCATTAGCAATAGTCTATAGGAGGGTTATAAATCTGGCCTTGCTCGTCTGTTTTGCAAACGAGAAAAATCAATCAAAGCTGGATGCATAAGGCAGAACGAGGCTCTTTTCCGTTTCCTCGCAGCTGCTGATTTATAGATGATGCTCATGCTATTGAGAGGATATGTAACTGTCAGTCAGCCACCAGTTGAGGGCATCCTTTCCCATCATTTGAGGAGACACATGTCTTCAAAAAAGGGAGAGTATGGAATGTAGGGGCATTTCTGTCTTGTAATTTGTATACAGTTTTACATTATATCCACACACCCTGAGGATACAAAAATGGGGATGAGCTAAGGGGGGCTAAGCGACCCCCATGTTTCAGAATGACTTCATCTGAAACTGCTAAAGTGATCGAGTTAAAGAAGTAAACTCTAAAACAACATGTGTAGTGAAGAACCTATGCTTGCTTTAAAGTTATATAACATTTCTATTTGTATTCTATTTTATTTATATAATGCAAAATGACAGTAAATGTGCTGACTGAACCAGCTGCTGGCTTGAGCTGCCCAGAAGAGCCACAGAAGTATAGAAGGACACTTCTGAGCCCCAAAGCGACATGAAATTGTATATTACAATATTTAACGTCTATGCAATATATATGTATATTATTGTTAAAATGATATGTCTCCCACCTGCTGTGTGTTCAAGTGCTGAATTTTAGCTTTTGACTGGTTGAACTCTCAGCTCATTTGCATAGAGTGTGTCTACAAGGAGAGCTGCATGTCTGATGTACAGTTTTGTACATATTTTAGTCTATTGCCACATATTAGGCCACATACCATACACATTCCCTTTTAATGTAAACATATTATTATTGTACTAATAACAACAACAACAACAAAAACAACAACAACAAAAACAACAACAACAACAATAATAATAATAATAATAATAATAATAATAATAATAATAATAATAATAATAATAATAATAATAATAAGAAGAAGAAGAAGAAGAAGAAGAAGCAGAAGAATGATCATTTCTATTATTATGATCAATGATAATAATAAAACAGTCATCAAAGCATCTCCTTAGTGTAAAAAGCAGCTTTTCAAAAATGATGGGACACTTTTTAAAACTGTTGTTAAAAGATCACATTTAATCTATTTTGCTCAAACTTCTTGAAACACCTGAACAGATTTTAAGGATTTCTAGTAAATGTACAAAATTGTTTTGAAAAAAAGCCCAAAACAAAACAGTTATTCACTCACTATTTGATGAGCAGACTGTTTCCTTGTGCAAAGTCTCTTTTGTGAGGTTTTTCCTGTTTAAAGGATGGGAATTCCCCATTCTGATGATGTGTCTTTAAGATGGGAGAAACATTTATAAAACTGTTGCAGATGAGGAGTACAAGAGGCTAAAAGCTGAAGTTAACAACTTAGTGACCAGATTTTCAGATATCTCAGGACAGTTTGGCTCATTTTCTCCAGACTGAAAGGCCGCTTTAACACTGGTTATCAGTACAGCAGTTTAAAAAATAATGAACCGGACTCCTGGTACAGTGGTCTCTACCTCATAGGGTGTTCGATGATGATTTATGTCTGGTAGGAGTGTCCCAGACATCTCTGGATCTCTTTCCTGTCAGCCCACCCATCGCTCCAGCTTCTCAACGCAGCAAGGTGAGATGTCGTACTCACGTCCCAAAACCATGGTGTGCTTTTATGTGCTCTGTTTTCTCCATCTCCCTGTCCTTCTGTCTCCCTCTCAGTTCGGCCGCCCCCAGCTCCAGCCCCCGTCTCTCTAAATCACTGTTTGTGACTCACTCTAAATCCTCCTGGTGTTGAAAGGGAGCTTTAGGAAGTGCAGGTTGGCCTTCGGAGGCCTCCTGGATGGAGTCTGAATGTTTCTGTCTCCCGCTCATCACCCCCCACTCCCTGCTTCACTCTGGCAGGACGGGCGGAGAGGATTGCAGGACGATCAGCTTACCTGACACAGACAGGAGTGGGACGGGGGAAGGAGGAAAGAAAGAGTGGCATTACATAGACGCAAGACCTCCCAGGAGAGAGAGGGAGAGTTTGGGAATGACGAATAGATGGAAAGCTGAGTGAAATGATTAAAGCACAACAATGTCACATCATCTCAAATTTCACGTAATCCTTTTCCTTAATCTATCCAGCGCAGTGTGTTTACAGTATTCTGTCTGTTTTTTTAAAAAAAAAGCTGTTTTGTGGTAAAGGGATGTAAACAACTGGATTTATATTCATGAAGCACAGGAATGTCAGGATAACATGTTAATGATGCACTATTGTGGGTGGGTGGTAGCGGCCCAGTGGGTAAAACACTTGCCTGTGAACCTGATAACCACAATGTTGCAGGTTCAAAACTCCACTTTCTGCCGTTGTGTCCTTGAGCATGAAACCCTCAGTTGCTCCAGAGGATCAAAAGTAAAGCTACAATTTTTAACACCATTCCCTTTTCCTAGTGCATCAATTTGACCCATGTAATATAATGTGGGCTGAACAAGAGCCTGATAGAAACTGATCGTAGCTCTCTGGTTCAGACACAGCTTTAAATGGATGATACCTTCAGCAGAACACACTTGATTATGTTTGTGGGAGAACAACAATGTGAGCTCAAAAGCCTCCACTGTAACAAGAATCCACAAGTTGCATGAATGAGAGTGAGAGGCACTGGAGGATGGGTCACCACTGGAGGATGGGTCACGAAAGAACCAGTGTGACTGCAGGATTTTATTCCAGCCACTAATGTGTTGTTTGAGATGTGAAATCAAGTGAGCTTTAGTTGATTTATGGAAAACTTACCCTCAGTGGATGACACACCAACTGTATATATGATACAAATGTTAGAAACGAGCCCTGTTGATCTCACTGGACATCAATGATAAAATCTGGACACTTTGTTTACCACAGTGTACCACAGCACAGTCAGTTTATTGCCTGATATTCATGTTTACATTCATGTGTACATTTACTATCATTTACTCTCAAGGGTAAAGAAATTTAGACCTATTACAGAGAGACTTTTGCACATTTTAAAATGATTATTTACTAATAAACTAAAACACAATTAATAAAATAAAACACAATGTGACCCTGCAGAAGCTATTGTTTGTATTTTTTATTAAATAATTAAAAAAGAAATACATTTAGCATAGAATCAGAAATATAGAAAAGAATCGGAAGTGGTTGTGTTGAAAATTGTTTATTTCTAATCTTTTAAAGAAAAAATGTCACAAGTGAAAAAAAAAATTGCCATCTCTTGTCAAAACGTCTTTTAAGCCCCTGGTCTTCATGTCCAGACGATTTTGGCAGTGTATAGCCCTTCTAGCTCTTTTGATCTGGTGGATTGTGTCCTTTGTGTCAGTAAATTGTTGTTTCTGGCTTCCTGAAATGAAATGGTGAAATGCCAGTAGAGCATCACCATGAGATGACCTTCTGCAGACAGCTTCCTGATTGGCTGGCTCCTTTCAGATGCCACCGAGCAAATCGGGGGAAAATGAAGCTCGACTGGTCTTGTTTTGTTCATCTGTTTGTTCTGGCTCTGTGTTTCAGACTATCCATAATCTTTGTCCCGTTTCCGTTTACTTGTATCCACATTGTGCCACAGTAAGCCTGACTCTGCAGTAATCGGTGGCAGATGCTTTCAGTTGCACTGGTCGTGTCTCTCTCTGGGAATACACTGAAGGATTATTTTAACACCCCTAGCTCTCTGTAAGTTTGTGTGTGTGTGTGTGTGTGTGTGTGTGTGTGTGCGTGAGTGTGCGGGAGTCGCTGCTTGAGAAATCTGTCAACAAGTAGTACAAGCACGTCGAAATAGCCCTCAAAGAGGCTCTTAGAACTGCCTTGTAAAAGCTGCTCTGGAAGGGAGCTTTCCCAGACGTTCCCACCACTTCATAGAAGTCCAGTCGAAGTCTTGCGGCTGGCCTGCGCTTCACTTCCTGCGCTCTGTTTACAGTAGAAAGCTCTTATTGCTGTTGTCTGTGGCCCTGTGCGCTGTGGCCACCAGCGAAACAGGCAGCTGTCATGGCGGTGGAAGATGCTGCCTGTAGAGCTTGTTTAGACCCGGGCACTCTTGGTTTTGGCTGGCCGCTGACGGATGTGTTGGGGACTGCAGCGGTGAGAGACTCAGACAATAGTACCATGGATAAACACGAGCCTCCAAGAAAAACACAGACGAGACAAACATGCTGGGCAGGAGCTGCTGGCAGCGTCCCACTCCGCTATGCCCCGCACATCTGCTGCTCAGAAGTCACGTCTTTAAAGGAGTAGTTTGGGGGAAGTTTTACACACAGCAGCATCATGCAACGGAAATGGCGACTCGTGTCAGTAATTCGGACCCGCCCTTTAGTGACTTGTGACTTAGAACAATTCTGACTAAATTGGGACCACCTACTTTAGTGTATGACATTATCTTTCAATTTCACAGTCTGAAAAAACGTCATTCTGTCTTAGCTTACTGTGGTGTTAGCTTTGACGCTGCTTCAGTTCTGACAGAAGAACCTTCTGCAAGTGTTGTGTTAAAGGGAAGAGGTAAAAACAACTTGAAACCGTGGCTGAGATGTTTGGGTGGCATGTATAGTAAACAGAACGAACTGTTTTAGGTGAGGTTCTAACTTTTCATAGCAGAACTTGACCTTGTCTTGAACTCACTGGCATTTAGTCCCAGACTTGCCACAGTCTTGGACATTGGTCTCACCAAATCTTCTAGTAGGTCTCCACCAAATCCAGCTTCCTCTAAATTGGACTCTCTCATTTCGGTATCGACTCAGAATCTAGTCTAGGATATGTCTTTGAGTCGGGCTTTACCTAAGGCAAAGTGTCTCCTGTATGCTAACAACCAAACCAAGCTTAAATTCTCTAGGCTAAACTTGTATCTCAGGCTTGTGTGAACGCCTTTTTAGACAGTCATTCAGGCAGGTAGCTTCCAAGATGCTAATTAATGGGTTATATTAGTGGGCTGTGACTTTTTCACTAAAATTGTGACAAATTTTCTCAAGGATAAATAAAGAGTTCTGATTCTGATTGTGATTTAGCTTTCATAGCATTTTAACTGAGCCTGGGCTGCCCTCTTAACCGGCCTGGAAGGATTTGGGTCCTTCAGTAAAGATTACAAAAGAAGAGATTAGTCCTAAAGCACCCAAGAGCTACTTTTGCCAGGAGCCAACTTAAGTAGCGTTTATTTATTGGATAGGTTTGTTTAGTCTGCTCACTCCACTGCGGATTGCTCTATTAATGAGCTCTATGTGTTTATCCAGTGCTTACAGCAGTAATTGCTCGTCTGGCAAAAAAAGCAAGGACTACTGTGCGGCAGTGCCTTAATGATGGAGAGGAACATGACAGTGAGGAGGAGAAATCTAATGCTGTAGAAACGGTTGATCTGCCCACCTGGGCAATAAACAATGCAGATGTTAAGCCTGATGCCATGTAATCGTCAATCCTGGAGACTTCACTTCCCAGAAGCAATGTGCTGTACAGCTGCAGCTCACTCCAACATTTGACATGACGACCCTCACCTGTAACATGCAGCACATGCTCTTGCTTTCACATAGATGGCAGAAACAACACCCCCTACATTAATAATCTCTCTGTAATGTTTTTACTCACTTTGGTCAAGGCTGAAGTTACATTTGCGTTACAATTTTTCGTTTCCACCTTAAACTGTGCCGCTTTAACATTCTTGTTCCAGCACCTTAACTGCTTCTACACTTAAGTTGGAGCAGAAAATTCAAATTATAGAATTATATCATAGATCCCCCCTCCACTAACTACAGGTAAGCAATAATGCAATTGATTGGATTAAAATAAGTCTATAAAATAGGTGCAAAATGTGCAGGTGCCACCAAAAAAGTCTAATTTCTTTAATGCACTGAAGGAATCAACAGCATTATTCCCACTTTTATCCCAGGCTAAGCTTAAATAATGAAAAAATACCAGTTTTAATCACTCAGCTTCAAGATCAATACATTTAATTGTTTTGTATTTGGAGGTCAGTTTTGTATGCCATGAGTAAGTTCAGCACACTGTGCATGTATACATCTGGAATGGTTGAGGAACCATTGACAAAAGTACGATATCTTAAAATACCATAAAGGTTCCATTAACATAAATGTGACAGCTCTTGGCCTGGTGGTTAAGGAGCTGCCACTGTGATTGAAAGGACTTGGGTTCGAATCTCAGGACTATCAGTGACACACCTGAGGTACCCTTGTCCACACACACTGCTGGGCACTATGTCACTGACCTCAATGCTTCACTTGTTGAATGGGTGAGGTTGATTTGTCACCTCTCAACAAGCAGACGAACATCCCGCTGTAGGAAACTCTTCAGATACTTTAAGTGAAGTCCTACTTTCTCTGCACAGGTTATCATAGAGTGATTCAGTGCAGACCCATCAGTAGAAGATGAGGACATGGATTCCTGTCATAAATGTCTAAAGTGGAGATGGAGGTTATGCTGCCATGGACATGCTCAAATGCTCAAAAACCTGAACCTGAAAGTGGTATAAAGCATTTGTGACTGTTCTTTGAAGCACATCTCAAATGGTTAATCCCAAAGGCTTGTCCTGAAGAACCTGCCCCACACCCTCTAAAACAGGTGCTCTTCGAGCGTTCTTTACTTAATGAAACACTGACGGTAAAACAACCGCTACTGATTTGAGCCTGCTGAGTGGACAGGAATGGATTAAAAATGGAAAAAACTATACTCATTAAAAAAGGTGCCAAAAAGATTTCTTTGCTTAATGGTATAGAAGAAAGATTTGGGAGAGTGAAGAAAGTTTACATAATATGACATAATAAGATTATGCGAAGAAGCTTCACATAATGTTTCTTTTTAAAGTTTGTTCTATTACCACTAAAGGTTAATTAAAATTTAAACAGTCTTTACTATACTGTTTTTTGTTCTTCTATTGTAGGCTATTGTACAAAGAATTCTTTTTAGGTACCTTAGCCCTCTGAGCGTCCTCTGGCCATTTGTGGCCACTTCACTCTCTTTTTTGTTTACCATTTTTGCTGTATTAATGCAAATGGAATGAAACTTCCCAAGGGTTTGGAGTTATTTTAGATCTTTACATTTTTTACTTCAACTCAGTAAAAAAAACAATAATAAACTCCATACATCAAATTGTAACACTCAGCGCCTTCGTGGCCATTTTTGGCCACTTTTTAATTCCTTGTTATTTACACTTTTAAATGATACAATTTGGATTACAATGCTTTAATTCTAAACTCAACACTTGAAAAATGTAGTTTTTAGGATTTTCTACCAGATTATGTCATTTATCCATTTTTGGCCAAGCGAGCAATTTTTAATAATATTTTTAGTATCCAATAGGGGAGTATGATGGCCTACTGCACTCCAGTGGAGCAAATGAACAACACGATTTTGACATAGGTGTGACCTCAAGGATGACAATGGTTATGGTTTGTGTGAAAAAAATTGTGCCCGTGTGAAATTTTAGCACATATATGTAAGATTTGCAACATAGAGTGAAATAAATTGATCATACCACCAAGGTTTCCCAAGCAAACCGTTTTGATGCACATGCAGAAAGCAGCTATAGCTTTGTACTTTTCATAAACAAAATACAAAACCCAAATATCTACTTTCCAAAAAAAGAAATCACCGGGCATCAACAGCAAACTCTGGCACTGTTTATAAATCTGTCCTGGAGTTTATGCAGGTGCTGCCAGTGCCTAAAATTCTTAATTTCTCAGACTGTACTATTAGTAACACAAGAGGATCCAGCAGCATTTCCTTTTCCATTTCCATTTCCATTTCCATTTCCATTTATTTTTAAAGCGCTAATAAAAACAACCACAAGGTTGACCAAAGTGCTGTACACCACGTTGACAAACTCATGTGCTAAAAAGGAATAAAACAGCTACACATATATAAAACAATAACAACTGACAACAATAAGGTAAGGTAAGATTATAACATCGTCAGCACATCAGACTGGGTTGAAAGCCAAAGAATAAAAGTGCGTTTTCAGATGACTTTTAAAAACCCCAAGTGAAGGCGCCTGTCTAACATGCAGAGGCACGTCATTCCACAGTTTTGGAGCCACCAAAGCGAAAGCCCTATCACCTCTCCGTCGTCGTTGTGTTTTTGGGACAGATAACAGCATCTGATCTTCTGACCTTAAGGAGCGTGTCGGCTCATATGAATGTAATAATTCTGCAAGATAACGCGGGGCACAGCCATGTAGCGACTTAAAAACAAAAAAAGGAGTCTTAAAATGAATTCAAAACTGAACAGGAAGACATTGCAGGGAAGCTAAAATCGGTGTGATGTGCTAACAATTGCGGGTACCAGTTAAAAAACGTGCAGTGGCATTCTGCACCATCTGAAAACAGTTTATGGGGCCCTGACCAATCCCCTTTAGGAGAGCATTGCAGTAATCAAGGCGCGAGGTGATAAAAACATGAATCACAGTTTCAAGGTTGCGTTTTGACAGAAAAGACTTTTTGAATTTTTGAGAGCCTACGTAGATGAGAGGAACAGGATTTTACCACTGTGTTTACATGTGCATTAAACTGCATTGCAGAATCCATATTTACACATAAATCACTGGCTTCTCATATTGGGAAAGGGAAGCAAGGTCAAATAAGGCACTGCTCGAGGCACTAGGTCTAAATAGCATGATGTCTGTCTTTTCCTCATTAAAACTAAGAAAATTCTAAGCCATCCATTCCCTAATGTCTTCAAGGCAGTCAAGAAGGGGCTGAACCGAGCCTAAACCCCTGTGCTTCAATGGGAAGTAGACCTGGCAGTCATCAACAAAGCAGTGAAACGCAACATTATACTTCCGGAAGATGGTACCAAGTGGTAACAGATAGAGTGAGAAAAGGATAGGTCCCAGGATTGAAACTTGTGGAACCCCCCAGGGAAGAGCTGCAGAGGTAGATGTACAAGCATTAATATTTACACAGAAGGTTCTCTCTGAGAGGTAGGACCTAAACCACTGAAGTGCTGGACCAGTAATACCCACCCACTGCTCCAGCCTAGCAATGAGGATCTCATGATCCAC
>JBBMFX010000141.1:17874647-17904574 GCA_037832545.1 Rhabdalestes septentrionalis | reverse complement strand
ACACCGCTTCACCACCCCACCCCACCCCACCCATTATGAATTTTTCTCGAATACAAATACAAATACGAATAATTTTCCACTTTTAACAAATACCCCTAGTAGGAAGGCACATGGATCTGGTAGCATGAAGCCTGATGAAGTAACAGTAAGAGTAGTTAAAATGTTAAAAGCAACGTTAAGTGTGGTGCAACATTCTAAGTGGCCCCTCACTGAGAGGTTGTTCCAGCAATGCCACAGCCACCTGTGGCTGGGAGTCCATAATTGGCCTGGTCCTGTCTGGGTGACTGTTTCTGTTATTCTAATTTTGAACCAATCATGTTTTTTTCCTCGAACTATAAACCAGGAAACCTGTAAAAACCTTTATTTTTGAGTGTGTCACTTTAGATGAGGGTCACCCAGCTCCGCACCAGTGCTCTGCAGAGGTCAGTGCCGGCCCTAATCTGACATGCTTGGCTCAGATGATCCTGAAGACCCTGATTAGTGCTGGATAAGGGTCAGGCCTTAACCCCGCAGACCCCCAGCTCTAGCCTTCTTAAAGAGATTAGATGAGTTAAGTAAGTCGGTCATTAACACATGCCAACACAACATTGCACTTCGACAAATTGGGGGCAGATTGGGGGTCCAATCTCGTAATCACCTGAAGCTACTTCTGAAACCGTTAAATATTTGAACTTCTAAGCTTCTGTCACAAATCCCAATACATTTTCACAGTGGCATGAAGACACGCCCCATATTTCACAACCTCCACTGATCTGCAGCCTCCTGATCAGTCAGTCAGTTCCCTGATGAAAGCTGAGTTTTAGATAGTGTGTGGTTATTAGGCCTATCATATTGTCATAGAGAGGGTGCAGCCCCTGTCCCCACCACACTCAGCAAACCTTAAGACCTTCCTCAAACAGGAGTTACCACAGCCCCGGCTGCCTTATCTCCAAACCTCTCCCATTTTACTAACGCTCATTCTGTTCTCCCACTTCTTCTTTCATCCACCTCTGTAAACACCCCTGCAGTCTTTCTCTCAGGAACAAAGACTCTGTTTGAATGAACTGATGGATGACTTTAACACTTTTTGTTTCTTTTGCTCAGGTTGAGGACTTCTGCCAGTTGGTGGGAGATGTGCAGTGTCCATCAACAACACGGTCGTGTTCACACTAACGTTATCCACTCATTACTTTTGTTTATCTTTTATATAAATGCATTTTTGATTTCTTTCTAACTGTACAATTTGTCAAGTCAGTATACTTAGAGAAGCCCAGAACAGAACCTTGTGCCTCCAAGTTTTCCAAAATGTTTATGTGAAAGTTATATTCCAGGTACTTTTGGACATTTTCTATGGCTCAATCCATTATAAAATTGTGAAGGACAATTGGCCTTTTTGAAATTATTTTAAAATAATAAAAAGAGACAATGATATTCAAGCAGTAAATTGTTACTGTATGTCAAACACCAAAGTTTCTGTCCCATTCGAGCAGAATTTGTGCGAAAAACTCAAAAGGAAATGACATCACTGCCAAACTGCTACCCAAAAACATTTACCTAAAAATATGGGGACTTACATTATATGTTTAGAACATTTTCCCTTAATTGATTCAAGATTCAGAGAGATTTATTGTCAATTCACATTTATGCGCAAGACATACATGGGAATAGAAATGCTGTTTCTCTCTCTCTGTTGTGCATAAGCCTATTTTGAACAAATATTTTTCATCAAATTTCAACATGTTAATTTATTTACAATAGACATGCTATACAGACTAAAAAAGACAAACAACTAAATAAGGAAGTTATATATAAATAAGGCAGTTATATATAAATAATGGAGTTATATATAAATAAAGAAGTTATATATAAATAAGGCAGTTATATATAAATAAGGGAGTTATATATAAATAAGGCAGTTGATGTAAACTATACATAATGGTTTTGGGGTACTGTTTCCTTTCCATTTGGAGTTGTTCAGGCTCACCTGGATTCAGGGATCCATAAGCTCCAGAAATTATTCAATATTGCAGCTCCGTTAACATGCAGCATCTATTAAAGCCCACACAGCATTTTTTCACAAGGCTATCATTAAATGCAGAAACGAATGCATGCAGAAGCAACCCAACTGTGCTTGAACGTTTGTTGGATTACTTCAAAGTATCAAATGATGTACGAAAAAAAAGTTTCCTAAATTAACTTTTCCATTTCCTGATCTCTACACTTAAGCGATGCAGTCTAAATTCCATTAAGAAGTTAAAAGATTGACCTGAGGCCTCACGCAATTCATCTTTCAGAGATTCCTTAAGCTACTTGTATGACAGTGGACAAATATTATAAAACGAGTTTGATGTTGAAATATTTGGCAAACCATTGTTCCAGCACTTCAAAGAGTTTGTATGTCTACTGCGCACCTTAATTCATGCTGGATGGTGAAATAATGAGGAGGAACGTAGCGAGCAAACATATTATGGTGGAAAACAGCTTTTGAGAGATGGATCAAACAAGCCCTTTCTGAAACCCCCTCAAATTCTCAGGCTTGTTAGATATTACAACTGCTTTTCAGTAATGAAACAACAAGCAGACCGGCTGTGTTATTCTTAATTTATATAAGTTATACATGTCTGGACAAGTTTATGAATTTAATAAAAGTAATGATTAAGATTCCACCACCTACATAAGCCCAGCTGACTTATGTAGTCTCTATGGAAGAGCTTATTCTGACAAGTGTCCATCGCTTAAGGTGAAATAATCAAGAGCTGCATTTTCTTGTTGGAATGAAGTCTTTCTAAATCAGACTGTGGATGTCATACTGTTAATGCTGTCCAGGGGTGCCAAATAATACAGTTAGTGCTTTTATATCCACCTGCCTAAGTATAATATGGAATGAAATTTTGGGAATCATAAAAAACAGATGTCAAATGAAAGAATATTCAAAGGCCTGTACATAAAGTCAAAAACCAAACAGAAAAGCTACAGTTGCTCCATTTCCTTGGGCATCTTCCCTGTGTTTTCGGATCTTCAGATGCTCTGCTGAGCTCCTGACTTGCTGATGGAGTGCATGTGTCCGCAGCGGGTCAGCCAGCCCTGCTGCGGTGCTGTAATCTCCCTGAGATTAGCCCCAGATTAGTCTGTTTATTTTTCACAAACGCTGAGATATTAGCCACCTAATCAGCAGCAGCTGCGAAGACTCCCTTCTGTGTTTACTCGAGAAATTAGTGGCACTTAATTACCTGAATGAGGTACTAAGAGGTTAGAGCCTTGGGTCAGGAGCCTTTCTCTGGCCAGGAGAGGTGAGGACTGCTTATCGACCACTTTGGTTTCTTCAGTACTTCGCTATCTGTCCTGGAATGTGCTCTTTGTCTTGCTGCTGCCTTCAACAGTGCACTCCTTCACACAAACAATATAGGAAGCTTGGAAACGGAGAAGATTTGCGCTCGTCACTATATCATTTCTCCAGGATAATATATAAAAAAAGGATGTTTATTTATCAGCCCTCCACTGGTAGCCTCGCTTCCAGCACTCTCCCATTCTTCTCCCACTGTCGTGACCTAAAGGTGCTTTCCTCCACTATTTCAGCAGCGGCCTCTGAGAATCCCCACTCGAACTTCTTCTTTTTCTCCCTCATTTGTCTTCCCTACTCCCCTAACTGATCTGACACATCTGCTGGAAAGGTGGAAACTTTGTATTAGCCACCTCTCAGAATCCCCCCTCACTTATCAGACCTTGCTAAGAAACTTGGACGGTTTTGAAGCGAATCACACCAGCATCTAAAAACCCCTCAATTTACAAAGCCGCTTTCAATATGATGATCCTAAATGTTTAGGGTTTTATATAGTACTTACATTGGGCTGTTTAACAACATGGATCCTTTTTGGTGCTATATAGAACCAATGAAAAACAAAGATGGATAACAGGCAGAACTCTTTATTCATTTTAAGGATTTAACTCATCACCGTTCTATACAGTTATAATTACAATAGCTAGTCTTGTCCTCCATTAAATATAAAGTCAAACCCCTTTGCTTCAGTTGTGTGTTTAGGGAGTGCAGTGATTGTTATTAATTTATGTGAGAAGGGTTTACATTTTTATAGTTTAGTATATTTGATTTTGTTTCTGCTCCAGATATAGCATGGGGGTTTGTAACTTGTACATTCAGGTCCTGAAAAAAATTAGATTTTTGCAATTCTACATTTCTAAATTAGCATGTCTATGAGTATACCATTCCTTGCCTGTGTCTGCTGAATTCCTTCACAATCACCTCCATCTGCTTTATGAGATACTGATTGGTGAATACTTGGATCACATCTTATTTTAATGAGGAAAAGGATAAAAAACCCTTCTGTAATCAACTTTCCTCTTGCAATGTGACCAGTTGGCAGTCAAACACTACTCTACAGTACATCAAAGGTGATTATTGGCATTTTGTTTAAGAGTGAACAAGTTCTGTATTATAATTATTCTATTTCTGTAAACTCTGCATAATTCCTCTTATTATGAAATATTGCCATTTAATTTAATGTTAGGCTTTAAAAAACCTTTTTGGAAATGAGGAGAATATGTTCTTGCAACTATAAAACGTAAAAGAAACTGAACATGTTTGCTGTGGCTTGTATTTGTGTGTATGTTATTATTTGGCTTTCGAGTCAAAACTGTACCCACAGCCATAACTTCAGATGATAATAAAATATCACCCACACACACTCTCTTCTACTCACACCGATGTGGTCTGGGGTGAAAGTTTAGAATCTGCTCTTTCCACACTTTCTCCACTCGGCTCAGTGAAGCTATAAGTCAGAAATGATTCCTATAAAAACCAATTGTTTTCCTTGATCATTACTCTGTGACTTCTAAGGGTTAAAGTAGCTTGGAGAGGTGATTGGTATCTTTGAACTTTACCTGGTGCCAAGACTTGGCTGTACCTCCAGCCTCCTGGCACGAGACGTCCACACCACACACACACACACACATACACACACACAAACACACACACTTCCACACATACTTTTTATTAGAAGGTTCAATGCTCAAGGCTCTGTGTGGAGTCTCTTCCAAAGGCCCACTGTTTTCCCCATCCTTGCCAGCTCCTTACACAATATCTATTCTCTTTGTTGACTGAGGAAAGCCATGCTGTATACATTTCTTTTTTCAGAGCTCCATGAGAAAGAAGGATGTGGGCTCTTATTCCAAATGGAAAGAACACTGTTATCTAAATGAAATATGTCTGTGCTTCTGGAAGATGTACTTCAACCTCTTTTGGTTTCTTTCTTCCTTTCTTTCATTTGTTTTCTCTTTTACCAACCAAATTTCAGACAAGCAATATGGAAGAAGGGAGCCAACAGGGGAAGGTGACGCGAGGCAGGGCTGGAGAACGATGGAAGAAACCGTTTCTGAAGCTTCTTGTCTAGCTGTAAATCTAAATGGGTCTGTTTTTCTTGAAGCCTCTCGGAGTTTTGGAGAGCCGAAATGATCCATGCAACTGTTTACGACAATGGGATATGTTATGAAGAATGACTTGTACACAGTTCAGGCTTCAGTATGCACCTCGAGTTGTTGTGGGACAGTCCTTTGTTCTTGCACTTCCTGGCCTGCCCCTTGGTTGGTCAGTTGGTTGGTTTATTACAACCATGATTACATTTTTTTTTAACGTTAACTGCAATTCTCACTGGGTGCCGCTGTCATTTTGGTTGAATCTTATCCGAGAGCAAGTCTTTGAAAGTCTAATGACTCATCGTTCAGATAAGGATCTGAATGCCTTCATCAGCAGGGAGCTGAGATTTTCTCCAGGCCACCGAATCCCACAGTAAAGACCGTTCACCTCGGTTGGCCTTCATTAGCTTGCCTTAGGGGTATAAATCTCTGACTTCTGACTGCGTCATGAAAAGCCATTTTTATTTGCAGTTTGTCTTGATTATTTGGTGCAATCTTTTTTCTAAAAATAAACTGAATACTCAAATGGGAACAATTTAGACAATTTCCAGTGTCATCAATGGCTAAATGTTACCATAGTTTTGCAAATGGTCAGCAACTTAAAATAGCAGTCTCTCACTTTCTTAGATGAATTCTTCCTTTGCAGACACTAAATACCCTCTCTCACACCCCATCCCACCTGAATCTTTTTCATATTGCTGATTCCACAGCTAATACTAACCCTCTCATCCAAAAGGCCTGGTGGTGTGCTACGATAATACATCTAATTTCATAAGTGAATGGCCATCTCTGTTTGACCAAAGTTAATAATGTGCCATTTTTAATCAGGTACAACTTTTTTAGATATGGCCAAATATTTCACAATAGGTAACTACCCAATGCAGACCATAGCAACCAGTTTAGCCACACTTTAATGCAGGCTTGTGTTAATAAGACTACATAACATCAACCTAAGGACATTAGGTAACTGACATTAACCCATATAAAGATTAATTCGAGCAAACATCACACTTTCTGTATTGAAACTGACAAATGTAATACACTTGTTAGAATAAGTCTTTAGTACTGTTAATATAGGTCCTTGACAGTTGTCATAAACGACTAATGTAAGTGTTATGAAGCCTTAGGAATGCCCTTCTTGAGTATACCTAGCATCAATCTGTCATAAAATGAAACATTATGGCACTGTGACTGTTCCTAGTAATCACTGTTGAGTTAATGCGGCACGTGTTTATGACACGGGTCCAGCATTGTTATGGATTAGGATTTAACTGAAGTCCAAAATCAAAACTTGCTGATTTATTAGTGACTTTGCCATCTTCATAAATATATAAGCAGATATCTACAAGTCCCTGTGTTGCTAGTATGGAAAAAGGCTTGCTGTTAGCAATGGTTTCTGCCTGTTGCTTTAAAACCTGGGAAAATGTTGACCCATCATTGAACCTCACTTTTGGACATTGCATTCTGTTGAACAGAGTTACAAAACGTAGGTTATTGCGCACCGATTTTCTCGCAGTCCCCGCATATCCTATCTATCGGCCTTAAAAATAATCTTAAAAACATTTCTGCTTCCAACAGAAATTGAACGGAGAGGAATATATTCCCCCACTCAAACTAAAGCTAAAGATAATACTGCTGGATCCTGTCCACTGCATAATCGCCATGACATCATGCAGACTTCAGTGATATTCTGGCTGGAGGCTGCTGGAAGGCTGAGCTGCATAAACAGAGAACAATGTAAGAAAAAAACCCCTGCTCAGATAAAGCGAAGCTGTTTAGAAACATTGCATGGTTTTGTTGTCTCTCCTTGTATGATCAAACTGTCATTTCAGTGTTATTACATTTTTTGAAGGCTCCCAGTTTGTTCTTGACTGGGACATATGGTTTTGCAAACAGTTGGTAAAGTAGCACTACAGGTGGTGCCACCAACATCTTCAGGACCATGTAAACCCAGGTTTCTCAAACACTGGGCCGGGAACCACTGACGGGGCGCAAAGGTTTTTGATTGGGTCCCGAATCTAAAATAGGTGGGCCATAATGTTGAAAAGGTTGAGAACCATTGATCTAAACCAAGTGTGTTAGATCAGTCTTGGAGGTAACCTCTGCAGGGTACCAGCTTTCCAAGAGTAAAGTAGGCCAGACCCCTTCTTAATATGGTTTTAAATGGTTCTTGGCCTGGATGTACAGCTCAAGAATCAAACGTTAGCTTTTATAGAACATTTACATGGAGGCAACCAAGCTTATCAATGTTCTTCACATTTTGACACCAGTATTGAAAGGTTCTCTAGGGAAAGGTGAGTTGTATTTTGAGTTCATGAATGTTAAATACTTTGCTAAACTTCCCAAGAGGGTCCCACCCGATCTCCCTACAGCATTCGGAGATTGTGGCAATGAAAATGTAATTGTGTGAGAGAGTGACCGCCCTTAGGGCCAACATCAGGGATCCCTGAGCATCCTTAAATGAATGAGCCTGTATTCTGGTGATAACCTCACTTGAATTGTTGTGGAGTTGTTTGCAGAGGATACTGTTTCTCAGATGGATGAGTATATGGTGGTGTCTGAGAGAGCCGCAGGGAGGAGAGGGGAGATAACAGCTCATTCAGACTGATAAGAAAGAGGGGAGGACGAGAGCGAGGGGAGGGGGTCTGACTAGGCCGTGGAAACACGGTGCTGTTTCTGTGACTGTTCCTTCTTAAAGCATGGACAAAATTCAGGCTTCAGCATGACCACAAATGCTGTTTTTAGCTATGCTAACAGACTTTTGTTCCATGGTTCTACATAAAAGTGTGAGTGTATGATCATTTAGATGGGCTGTTTGCTTGGATGTGTGCCTCCATTACTTGTAGCTCCAGTAGACTCTTAGATGGTTTTATGTAAACAAGAACAATGTCTTGGCTGGAGTAAAAGGGGGGTGGGGGCTGAAATTGTTGATTTTTTGACATTTTAACAATTTGCCCTCTTTTGCTCTTACCCCAGCCTCCTGTGGGGTTTGTAATATGAGACACAGAGATAAAGACTTCGGTTTAAGGAAAGGGCAATTATTCCAATTGCCCCTCTCTCCATCTACCCCCTGTTGGGTCTGAGTTTGTGAAGGGTCTTGTATCTCTACACACCATCGATCAGCCGCAGAGAAGGTCAACCAGCCCTGCTACCTTTTCAGCAGTGGCCGTTACTGATTAACAAGTGACAAATAGGGCTCGCGCTTGGGGTCGCTCTGAATCAAGCTGGAAATTTCCAAAGCAAACACACGAACTAATGACACCTTTCTAGAGGGAGCGAGATATATAGCGTATGCAATTTATGATAAAACAAATACACTCGGCTGCCTTACGCAAATAGAGCCGCCGTGCAATGTTCTGTAGGGTTTCATTATTGGGGCCGTTCGTCATTCCAGAGAAAGTTTGATTCCCTCATCAATTTGTTTTGTATCGATGCCAGTTGTTTTTTTGTTTTTTTCCCTTCCAGTTATACAAGATATAAAGAGAACAGAAACCACGTGGTCCCTGGAACGTACTTGAGGCCTGCATGAATTCTTGCAGCTGCTGGGATCATTTGGGTTTTAAATAAATAAAAAGAAAATGGAATAAAAACGGGAAAGTCAACTTTCTCGCCTGCCAGGCCTGTTTCTCGTCATACATGTCTGTGTTTATTTATTTATTTTTATGACATTTTTGTCAGTTTTAAGGTCATGGCTTTGAAGCCATTTGACTTTTAACACACACACACATACACACACACACACACACACTGTAATTAACATTAGAAGGATCTAAGTTTTTGTAATTTTTTGGTTTATTTTTTATATTTTCTTACTATTTATTTTATCTATATTCTCAGTGTATTTATTATTTTTATTGCATTTTCTTGCGTTTTGCCCCAACCAAAAAACGAATAAAGGATAAATTCCTCCAAAAAAAAAAAACTAAAACAAAATCAAGTTAGGTGGTTGGAGTCCCATGGTACCAATAATTATGAGGTCTGACTCTAAAATGGGTCGCTGTATCACATCTTAATGTAACCCAGGCAATGTTGTAAGCCCAGCAGTAGCATTACATTGGAAGAATGGTCTAATTTTTTAAGAGTCTATGTTGATTTCAAATCAGTTTTTTTTGTTTCTTGATGATTGGCAAAGACAGATTCTACCCATTACAAGACCAAATGTTTTATTTGTTAGCATTCTGTGCCAGTTTCCAAATGTCAAAGCATGAAGATAATTCATAATTCAACTGCAGGCTAAAAAAACCCTCTCCATTACTGAATATAGAATCTCATTACAATGTATTACAACTGACTTTCCTTTGACCCTGAACGTTAGTGGTTATGGCAGCTCCTACTGAACTGGCAAACACAGTTGTGTGTGTGTGTGTGTGTGTGTGTGTGTGTGTGTGTGTGTGTGTGTGTGTGTGAGAGAGAGAGAGAGAAAGCCCTAAACACATTCTCTGGAGGCTGAGAATATGATGTCAGAGTGAACCCAGAGTTTTATGGCATTCATCAGTCAAAGCAGCTGTGGTCAGTGCCAGTATTTGGAGTTATGACCTCATGATCCGGTGAGCTTGGCCCCCACCAAACCGCTCCAGTACCCCGACCCAATCAACCTGTTGCCATGCAACTCCAACAAAAATATTGCCTCAGTGTCTGCTTTATAAATACTTTTAATTAGTTGTCATTTGAGAAGAAATTATGGTCATGAGTCAAAACGAGTGGAAGTCTGCTTGCGTGGGCTGTGGTGGCAGTGTGTTAATGTGATGTCAGGAATGCACAGCGCTTGCTCTGGATTCTGGGAGACCCGCACAGTGTCGGTAGCTTACAGAAAATGAAGCTGAATCTCAGCCCTGAGGTGACAGTTCAAAGCTTCATTTACATTATAAATGGGATGTTTGTGCATGTTTCTTAGTGGTTCAGCCCAACCTGTAGACCTGTAGACATGTCAGACTCATGTGGCAATACGTGCCTATTTCAGTTCTTAGACGTAATCCCAAGTGTAGTGACTCTGTCCCTCGTCCCAGATGACGGAGCCAGTGAAATGTTTAGGGTGGCCCTGGACACCATTCATATCTGAATCACCCTAAAATTTCACTGGGAGCTCGCTGACTGACGTCTCATTTCCTCTGAAAGTGTTTAGTGTGACGTTGCCTTTGTTGAATCAGGCATGAGCAAGAAAAAGGAGCTGTGTCCTAAACATAAACCACACACTTAACTTAGCATACCACATTAATGAAATAAATGAATGCATACTAATGCTTGTGAACTACTATTACACACTATATAGTGTGATATTTCCACAGCTCACAAGACACATAATGGACAGAACTGTAGCAGACCTGCAGCCAAACCACCATTTTGAGTTTTATGGTTAGGACTGAGTTTAGGTTTACTGACCATTTTTTGATGAAATATGAGGTGCTGTGTGGTTGCACAGTGGCAATTTTCCCCTGATGGCCAGTTAAGAGAGATTAGTTCCCAGTTTAGCCCAGCATCGAACTCAAAATGAAGTAGTCTGAGTGTCAATCTGTTACTCAGGAAATTGTTACAGTTAGCCTGTTTGTTGCACTAAAGGTGTAATAAATTATAGACACTCACTGGAGAGCAGGGCTGGCTGTGATCAGACTAATTGGTTTTGAGGTACAGTTATGACAATAGGGGTTTGTGGGTAAGACTGAGAGGAACTAAAATGTTTGTCAATTAAAGCAATTATGGAAAGAAAGGGAGAACAATCTGAAAAAAGTGCAGGCCTCCCTCATCACCACTCCATAATCACATGGTATTACACACTGTTTTCTATTAACTTGGACTAAAGTGTGTTAGCACACCTAAAAACAATAGCAGCCACTTTGAAACCAGATTTTTGTGTGTGGTTTTGTGGGTTTGGTCTAGTTTTGCCAGTTTTGCTACTAAATGCCTTCCTGCTAGTTAGGTATCCCCAGTCTGATGATGCTACCAAGCTTGTTATGTATAAAATACATAGAAAAGAAAAGTGGTAATAGTATAAGGGCTGGGGTTGTGCTGATTGAAATAGGAAGTGATTGTAGTGTGAACTCTGTACAGTTTAATACGCCCACCCGCTTAGCCAGCCTGGCCGTCTGTCAGTCAGTCAGTAGCTTTCTGATGGCCCAGCCTGCTCGGCCTCAGCTTTCAAAGCTTTCACATTTTACGAGCAGCAATTTGTTTAGGAGAGACGAGGGAGGAGAAAGTTGCCTCATAACACCTTTCAGACATATCCTGCCGCAGGGCCTGACTAGCATCGTTACATACAGGATGGGAGGGAGATAAAGAGTGAGTGAGAGAGACAGAAATAAATGAGGTGAAATGAGAGAGAAAGATAGTATGCTACTGAGAAGACATCAGTGTTTTTATGCTTAAAGGAACAGCCTGTTGCATGCTGTTATCAACAAAAATGGAGAAAGTACTTTCACGGTGGTTTTGAAGCTTGAATTTTGTCTGTATTTTATGTTTATAAATCTTGCAGTGCCAGTAGCCAAAAACCAGAAAACCCTGTGTATTAGAGGGCACTGGACAGACAAGTTAGCACAAGGCTAACTGCCTTTCAGGTGGACAGTTAGCATTCAGCCTCCATTCAGGTTTGGTAGCATCATGGAGTGGGGTGAAGTCTAGCAGGTGAATGGGATTGAAAGTGATTCAACTTAATTTAATTTTATTTATATAGCACTTTACAACCAATCAAGGCACAACTGAGGGCACTGGGGCAGAGCATAAGCTTCTATTGTTTGTTAGCAACATTAGCATTGTACTTCTATTGCAAGCCAAAGAAACAGACGTCATGCATGTTTTAGCTGTTTTACTATTGCATGAATATGGAAAATATGGCTCACATTTGCTGTTCATTTAAGAGTTTTGCTGTAAAAGAATGGAAATCCTGCTTAATCTTTGTTGTTTTATTTTCAGCATCCTTGCTTTGTGCCTGGACAGCATAAGAGAAGTTGTGATGTCATCAGTGTGCTCCTGTCTCCTCTCTAGCTGGCAGAGGCTGGTGACAGGGGGGTCAGTGCACACATGGAGATCTGCTTTGTATTAATTTTGAAAAACTACAAATGTTTTGCAAAAATTGCGGCTGCTTGTGAGCATGCTTGTGGGAGTGGTGAAGGTGAAGATCTTCATGGAATTCTCAGATGGGATATTAACTTAACATAGTCATAGCAAAGACCTTAAACATCTCAACAACAATATGTAACATGGAAGTAAAATTTCCTGGAATCACAACTAACTGTTCGCAGTCAGGTGCAAACTCTGGTCAGACAAAAAATAAAAAACTCCTGGGGATTGCTTCATCTCATCATTTTGACGAAAAACAACAACGAAGAAGGGAACATCATGATTTGGAGCTGACAGTCTTCTGGGACATTGCACACCATTAAAGAAAAAATAAATAAATCAATGGAACATGTCAACATAACAACCCCAAACAAGATTAGTCTCTAAAAAATGCTTCAAAAAATGACCAACCGTAATTACAAGACACTGTGAGTAAATGTGAAGTGAAAATCAATGAATGGTGGTCCCGAACTTTTGATGCATCACCTTTTCCAGATCTGTCAATAGCTAGAGTCTATAGCAGGGAAAAAGAACAAAGGCTTATTTGGTTACCCTGCTTTTATGATGTCTTTTACCAAAATTCCTTCGCATCCTTCACAAGCAGCTCTTTCTCCAAACACGTAAATCCGTCTCATTGTTTCACAGTAAGTTATTGCATCGACGGCCATAAGTTCAATGCTTACTGTTATTCAGCCCCCCCACTCCCCCACTCCCATTCTCTCTGATGGGTTTTATCTCATTCTGATGTCATCATCTAGCGTGGTACCTGTGGGGCTATTATTATGTCCAAACCGGGGTCGGTCAGGTCTTGGACTTAAAGAAGTTGAGGGCAGCTCAGGCTCGGTGCTTGGCCCCGCTTTGAATTATTGCTAAATGGAGCAGCTGGCAATGTATCACGGCGCTTTGAAAGCCGCTTCTGACATACTAATGCCATTGTTGGAGCAGGAATGACGCTCCGTGTTATCTCTGGCAGAACGGCGCAGAACGGAGGGGCCACACTTGGCATGACTTTTCTAATACATTTCAGTGAAGGCCCTCTGGGGCCCGGTGTTTCCCAAGCCTTCTTCTATAAGGCCTGTGCGGTGAGGTATATGGCGCTCTCTTGCTCGTGGAATGGTTGGCTGGCAGCAGAGATAGAGTTGAGTTACGACGATGATAATTACCGTGATAAGTTTGCCTTTTCTTTGCACCATTTAGGTGCGTGAACGGTTCCAAACCGGTCAATAAATTGCCGGAAGATGAAAAGTTAATTAGAACTCCAACCTCGCTTTTGTTTAAAGATTGAGTTTTTTGTAAATGCTCCGGTCTCTGATGGCCTTCCACGATGGCAGCATGTACTGAAAGAGTCACCAGTCTCACGTGTCACCGTCCGACCTCCGTCCATCAATAGTGAGATAGTGTGTTGCTATTCATTTTCACTTCCAGCTGAATTACAGCTAATCACAGAGTGTTCACAGACGAGATGGATGTTCTCCACACTAAAGGACACAGCTGTCTGATACAAATTTACGCTCATAGCCAAAATGGCAAGATATTACTTTAGGAAAACACAGCTCCTAACAGATAGCACTCCAGAGGGTCGTTAGCTCAGAGCAGGCTGTGCTTTTTAATTAATGCAGACTGTACATAGCAGCAGTGTGTATTGAGGGGGGTGGGGGGGGGCAGGAAATAAAAAGAGAATGAGAGGGAACTTAAGGCCTTATGTATGGTGTTATACAAATGGATTACACCGCATCAGGCCAAAAAATAACGTAGTGGTAATTAGTAAACATAGCTGAATGAAGTATGGCTCCATTTGTTGGAACATGCAATATGTTAAATAGCAACTACAGATTTACCAAATCAGAAATCATGCAGGGGCATGTCCAGTCTTAATTGATATCTGTCTTGATTTGAAGTGAATCTATCTACAGCCCTGTGGATTTGGCACCATGGGTCAAATGATCTGTCTTATTGATGTGACAAAAAAATTGCATCCTCTAATCACAACACTCTTTGAAACAATTAATTTTTTATCTGTGGAATTTAACATAGTGGGTTTATAATGTGACACATTTTGTTTTTTGTTTTTTTGTTTCAGCCGATAAATAGATAATATGAAGTAAATTTTCCCTCGTAGCTGCGATGCAAAAGTGAAGTTGAAAAGCTCAGATGCCATGAGTGTCTTGGTTAATCGACCACATTTGGGAAAAGGGGGAAGCTGTGTAAATGTGATGCTTCTCTGAACTGTTCCTTTAAATGTGGCTCAGAAACACATTACAATGCTGTTAGGGAATGAGTGAAGTGAACTAAGCTCTAAACTTTGATGTGCAGGGTAGCAGGCTGTGCCCGTTGATGGATAAGGCGTATCGGGACGGCTCTGGGCCTCAGCGGAGTTCTCCCGGTGCTCTGCGCAGTGTCTGCTCACTGCAGACCCTACTGCTCACTAATTGAGCTCTAATTAGGGCAGGCCTGGAGAGGCAGCGCAGCCGGAGCAGGGCCGAAAGGCGCAGGGAGATGGTAAATGTAGCGCTGCTTCTGAGCTGAACAGGAGGGGAGCATGGGGAGAGAAGGATTGCATTAAGACTGTTAAGTGAATCTAGGTAATACTTCATAAAGATGAACCGAATCACTGGGAAAGCATGATGTTCACTAGGGGCAAGTATGGAATCATGCGGTGAAGGTTAATAAACCTTTCCAATTAAGCTAATTTTCCAACGACAATTGAAGATGTTTGTTGCTACAAAGAGCATCTTATTGTTTCAGTGTTGTACTATGGTATAGTGTCCTATACAACGTACTAAAACCCCTATTTATACTGCTGGGCCCCTGACTGGTATAAGAAGACTTCACCGCAGTGTTAGGACAGATTAATGAGCCTAGGTTTTATATGTATATATATATATATATATTAAAACAATATGGACTTATCAACACATTTTGTTACTTCTCAAATTGTCTCTTTACTGATATAGCCCTTCAGTTTAGGCCATTAATATTAAACCATGGTCAGTCACTGAGGAAAAAGTGTACATTCTTGGTAATGCTCTGGCCTAAAAATTCACATAAAAGCCTGCAAAAGACATTCCATGCTAAATGTACCAGACATTCAAGCATATATTTGAGATTGTACCAGATATTCAAGCATATTTTTAAGATTGTACCAGACTTATAAGCATAGATTTGAGGTTGCATGTTGCATTTCTGGAGTGACTCCTTCAGTAAAGTGTTCTGGCTCAGAGTTGCTGTGGTTTACCACCTGCAACAAACAAACTGGTGAGACTGCCGCTCATATTCATAGTCAGCATTAGCTCTAAAACTTCCAAAAAGGCTTAGAGTGATACTCTACCCTCATGAAACCACAATGTAGACATCTGTTCTTCCATATCCAGCCTAGAAAGACCAACGAATTTCACTGGACACAATGTCCAGATCAAAAATAATACCTCAAAGTGAAACAGCATACACGTTCTTGGTCATTTAGGTGCACAGTCATGTTTAAAGTAAGAAGGGTGATAAAGATTTTTGCAAGGTGTATATTTTGAGAAAACACAATGTGTTTGATTTACTGGGCTACAATGAATCACACACACTGTACATAATTCTGATGACTATGATCATGGCTTCAACTTGAAGAAGGTTAAAGCTCCTCTGCATCTCGAAATGGTGGGAAATGTTGGATACATTTGACATTAGGCAGGCAGCAACTATGAATGTACAGATAAAATTAAGTAACAGTAATGCCCTATGTCAACTATTATATTTTTATTGGACACTGCTTGAGAATATGAAAAGGTTAACATTTGCACTAGCTTGCATAAACACAGATGAACAGGAGACATGGGTTTTTAATCAGTTAATAAATAGATTTTTTGGACTGCAATAAATGATTAAAATTAATTAGCTCACTAATTGAACCATTTAAATAATTTCTCTTCAATAAAAGCTTATTATTACAGCATTATTGGAGTCAGCAGAACCTATTTTCTCCTTTGAAGCAGAAATAAGATCATCATAATTACTGTGACACAAGGCAGTGGCCATGAACTTGTTTGCATAGCATTTTAATTAGAATTAAATTTATAACTACGGTTATTGTGCTGGGTTAACATGCATCAAGACTTTCCCTCCCTAAATGGGCTTTTTTTAATGTTCTGGATTAACGAATGTGCATGTGCTGCTTTGTTCTTTGTTTGGAGAGCACTGCGGACCACCTGAGTCACTGAGAAAGCGATCTGAGTTTCTTTGAAATTCTCTTTATGATAAGCTGTATGTGAGCCTGGCCCTGTATGAGCATTGCAATCAAACAAACTTCAGACTGATTAACTCAAATGTGTATTAGATGAATATTAGACTGATGTGGGCTGACCCAAACTTGTGGCCCCTGGGGTGATTAAGAAAAAAGGCTTTCTCTTTTTTCTGCTCTGCGTTTGTTCCCTGTTCTCTGAGTCTGGGCCCGAGGCACAGCGTCTTTTGTGGCAATTTGTGGAGTTTGAGGCTTTGTCACTGTGTTACTGTCGCATAAAAATCTCATTTCTAAGCCTTACTTTAATAAGTCATGGCCACAACTTATTATTAATTAATTCCTACACCTCACTAAGTGATTTAATCATTTTTTGCTTTGATTGACTAAGCTGTGACTATGGTTCTGTACTTATTACATTCTCACTGTAACATACCTAGTTACTGTAAGCAAACTATAACAAATTGTGAATAAGTATCTCATTATTATTTTTATTCTAAATTGGGACTATGACACAATTATCTCATTCTCACACTTTGCAAAATTACTAAGTTTATACATAACTGAATTCTCTAATTCACATACTCAGGTTATGTCATGATTAAGATTGGTCATGGTTGAATTATATTGTAATGATCTTGTTGAATAAACTCCTGGGTAGCTGGTGGCCTGGTGGTTAACGAGGCGCCCCTGTGATCGGAAGGTAATGATTTAGAATCCCAGGAAAGGCAGCAGCATCATTGAGGAATCCATTTGAGCAAAGTAGCATCCCCACACACTGCCCTCCTCAAGGTGCTGTGTCACCGGCTGCTCACTGCTTCACTTGGTGAATTTTTAAAGGCAAACAAATACTTTCACACTGTTCACACTGTGAGTTGTGCTGTGATGTGTTTACAGGTGATAATCAGAGCTTAATTTACACAACTGTGTCTCAAGCTTGTATAGACAACATATATTTTGCAGCACCTAGTAAACACTATGTCTCAGGAGTGAGTTAGTGGGGATCGCTTGTGGAGCCTAAGTGCGTCAAAAGTTAATTCCTGACGCATACTGCGGTCACATCAACACATTCTGAGATGTGCCCTTTGTACGTACATCTGGTTCAGCAGTCAGTTGCGCACTTTTCTGTGCTCTTTTGAGTATCGGAATAAACTCCCATGGCCGGATATGGATTAAAGGCATATTTCTCAACAAATTGCTTTTCGGTCGGGGGTCACTAAAGGAAGTGGTCACTACAGAAGACAATTATGTGGGTCTTAATCTCTTAATGGCATAAGTAGCTAATATCCTGTCAGTGATCAGGGCAGTAGTCGCTACCACCTGTAGCTCCATGGAGACGCCACTAATGGCTTCCTTTCTGCGAACCCTCAGCCGAGGATTTAGAAGCTAAAACGTACTTTTGAAGGTTAATGTTGATTAGTATGCTCTGAAGGAAGATGAAGGTGGGTTGTGAGGAAACTGCATGGAACTACACGAGTTGCATTTGTGCATATGGGAAAATTACCATGTATTTTTTTGTAAATGTTATGCCTGCATTTTACAAATCCATTTTCATGGATTTTTCCTCTGTGTGGGGGGGCTGAGCAGGTGTAGTGTATTTGTTCCCGACGGGAAACGTGGAAGTGTTTAGCTGTGTATTTTTAGAGGGCTGGAATTGGCTGTAAGTGTGAGTGCATGTGTGTATGTGTGTGTGTGTGTGTGTGTGTGTGTGTGTGTGTGTGTGTGTTTGTGTCTGTGTGTGTGTGTGTGTGGGATGAAGGACAAGAAACAGTCCAGCATTTGTAGAAAGTGGCTAAGCTGCTCTGAAAAAATGTGCAAAAATGGTGAATGTCAAACACCTCCAGGACACCCACTGGTGTTTCCTCCACACACACACCGACGCTTGTGGCATGTCATACATTTTCATATCTTCAGTTATTACAATGATCTAGCACCTCTAAAAACATACAGGCACATTATTGTGTGTCTACAACAATATCAGTTTGTTCTGACTTATGGACCATCGCATTTATCACTAGCCATAACATATTCATGTTGTCATTTTCTTGTGACATTACTTACTGCTTGTAGTTTCACTGAAAAGTGTGGAAAAACTGTGGAAATTATGGATCCAGACCATTTATTAACCAGAAAATGTCATCTTGTTGTCATGTTGTTTTGAGAAAAAAAAAAAACTGTGCAGACCCCAAACTGTCAAAACAGAAATCAACTTTGTGGGGTATATTGACTTAAAGTGTTTTCGTTCTATCAAACAGTGATGAAGAAAGTAATAAAAGTTTTTTAATCAAAACAAAAGTAAGCATTTTCTAGACATTTACTTGGTGTTCAATTTAACCGGTTACTTCATAAATGTATCCATATTTAAAGATCATATTGTGAATGTAAGTCATGTTGACTTGGTACACTAGGCAGTTCTTTCTCCAAAATGAGCCACAATTTAAAAATAAGTGTAAAAATAAGCTGATACAGACACTTATATCTTGGAATGATGCAACATGCAAACAAACCCACCCCATTCAATCACAGCGTTTTTACTGACTTTGTGCCATGAAGATCTGGACCTCTCACAGTTTTTTAAAGGCAGTACACTCTCTCTACAGAACTTAAAAATGTCCTTAAAATCAAGACAATAGTGGAACTAAAGGAGTCAAGAGATTCTCACTACTTTTTAAGCTGGTAAAGCATCATTTAAACCTTCAAATATTTATTTGCACTGTTATGGTTCTCTATATAACTGGGTTTTTTTTTTTGTTTTATGCATATGTGAAATGGCAGGGAATGCTATAATGAGCATTTGGGTTCTGTAAATCCGGGGTCCAGTCTGGGTGCATCTTTTAAGTCTTAGGATGCTTCGACACATCTAGTGAATACCAGAACCGAACAATTTCGTCTTTATTATAAATGGCCCTGGAGATGAGTCTAAGGTCATTGACCAGAGAGATTGTTATTGCTGCTCCCGAATCTGCCGGTTTTTCATTCTGTGACAGAGTACTCAACACAAACATGCCTCTTCCCTCGGACTGGAGCCTGTCCGCCATGTTGTTTGGAGTGAAAACATGTGTGAGCGATGGGCCTCTAAGTCCGGCTGGAGCTACTGCAGGGTCAGAGTTTCGGAGCCACTAGATCTGAAATGACCGTGGGTTTCCCCGAAGGGCCAGCATGCTTACAGTTCATTCATATTGCAGCTCAGTGTGGTTACAGATATACACATACATTCATATACAGCTCTGGAAAAAAACAAGAGACCACTGCAGTTTATCCTTAAATCAGCATCTCTGAGCATGACAGCCATTCCATGCCAGTGTCTGTTAAATTCCTACACAAGCACCTCATTCTGCTTTATGAGGGACTGAACCATTTGTTTGAAACTGAATGGGACTCACCAGTAATAAACACCTGTCCAGACTAGGGGTGGAACCGAATCCGAATACAGGATTCAGAAAGGCATAAATAACATACTTTTTATGAATACCGTATTTGGATGAATACTTAAAAAGTATTTGTATTTGGGAACCGTGCGTGCTGCATATTGAATTTTACTCGAATACAAATACAAATTCCCCTTTCAACAAATACTAATACAGATATGAATAGCAGCCGCTTTGCACACCCCTAGTCCAGAACATCCACAGGAAGAGATGGTGGTTCAGAAACGCTGTTGTCTTGGTTATTGTGGTTAAAAATAGGCCTTTTATCTGGATTGCTACAATGTTGATCCTCTATTGCTAACAATAAGGAGTCTGATGCAGGGCTACTTGTCACAAAGTGCTATTTGATTGCAGTGTAGTTTTACCTTCTTGGCACTGGCTTTAAAAAGACCAGGGCACGGGTGAATGGAAGAGTATGTATATGTGGAAGGTATAGGAGTGCACAGTGCAAGAAAGGGGAACATATGTTAGCCATTAATTTCTGCATTACCATTTTTCAGTCTGTCATGCTGTGCTGTTACATGTGTTGGGGAGAGCTGTACAGTGTAAAAGGTAATGTAGGCTGAGTTAAACTAAGCAGCCCAGAGGAAACCAGAGACGCATTTCACAGAAGGGTGGGGGTTAATAGAACCAAGCAGATCTCTAGAACTCGAGGACTTGTGCTACTTGCATTCTTTTAAAGACATTTTTCTTATTGTACAGTGTCATAAAAAAGGTACCCTCCAGAAATGCACATTAAATAAGATTGAAAAGTACACTACATTCACTTGTACAGAAGATTCAGCATGTGTCCGTAATATATCACAAAGAGCAATTTAGATTTTTGTTTTGTTTTGTGAATGTACTTTGAAATTTAAATCTATAGTTGCTTTCCAAAAGCTGACAATGATGGGTCCTGTTCCATGAAGGTTCCTTGTTTGAATTACATAATGAGAAATGGACTGGCCTACCAAGGCTGCTTTGTTTGGGAAAGGAGTCAGGACGGGATATTCTATGGAGAAAAATACCATTGATGTGAACAGTGGTTGGCAAGTAAAAGCACTGAAGGCTGAAAACTGTTCAGCTCATTGAAAGCAAGTACATTTCCGACCCTGTTGTTGGTTAAAACCCTCTTAATCAGACGCAGAATTAAAAACTCATGCTGTATGTTTTGCTGGGCTTTTAAAGCATGTAGTACAATTTGTGAAGCTCGTGAGTCATTAGTATTGGCGAACCAATCCGAACCAAGGATAGCCCAATTGGGGCTGCAGATGTGGCGCCCTTATTCAGCATTAGTCTGGACTTTCTCTGAGCCAAAAACATCGTATGCCTCAAGGATATTGCAGTGGGATCTTCAATTTTTGTTATATTTGAAATATCCTCCTGATTGCAATAGCCTCCATTGATATTCTAATCAAATCCATCTAACTCCTCTGTTCAGAAGCTCCTGGTTGTTGAATCCCTCAGTTAGGTTACATGAGAAGTTTGCAAAGGGTTACAAATTGCAGTTATCAACAAAGATGTTTTTTTTGGGTTAGAAGACATTAAGGTGCTATATGTCTTTTATATACTTTAACCTGAAGAGGACATAACCGTATCCTATTCCAAACTAACCCAGGCCTACTTTGGCAGAGCGACCACGGCCGCTCACACACTGTGGTCTTAAGCTCCATGACTTTAGTCCCACTTCTGGCTTTCTCATCACTGTGGCGTCACTCCCCTGGATTCTCAGGCCCATGATTATTTTTATGCCTGCAATCATCACTATAGGTGATCCTTCTCACCTTACCCAACTATGTCATGTAAGAAGTGCTTTTTGAAAGTCTTCCGGGTCCCAATAGATCTTGATTTTCTTGTAGATCTTGATCTGTTCTGAGCCAGTGGCCTTTCACAGGTTGGTCAATGCCTGTGGTGTCTGTGGTCTGGACCTGCTTTAGAAAAGTGTAGGGGTGGGCGAACGTTAGAACACTGCAGGTTTATAGGCCAACAGATCAGTCTTCTTTATTATGCAGTTGGAGAAAGAGGTAGGGGATATGTACACGGGAGATAGACTTTCAAACTCTTTCAAGGTGCACATGAGCGTAGACCTTGGAAATCCAAGCCTTCATTAACTTCTACTCTCTAATCCTCATTCCCACAAGATTGACGTCAGACGTCGTTTTCACCTCCTAGGCTGGTGGACACATTACCCATATACTCTTTCCTTCTGTCCTCTCGTATGTGCTATTTCTTGTCGTACAGTAGTAGCTACCTCAGAGCGAGCATCTGCCTCCAGATGTTCTTCAAGTAGTGAGTGAATGTCAGCCCGCCATAGCGTTCCCCTCCGTTCTCTCATTCTGGGCCAAGGCTGCTTTCGGCACAGCTCTTTTAGCCTTGGTGAGATTCGCTAATGGAAAATGGACCTTCCCCAGATTTTGATGGTTGATTGCAAGCATATGGGGAATTCTTTTTTTTTTCATCTTATTCTCTACTTTTGGTGGTTGTCCTTTATTGCTTGTTTAGCTGGCTGACATTGCTTTTATTTTCCTGGGCGTTTTACTTCTTCTTTTTTTTCCTTTAGTTGACCAATTTACTCTCAGTGTTAATCACTGCCAAGTCTAACCCTATATAACTCTCTGTATAACAGCTACCAAACTGGAAGGATAAAGGCTCATGTGCTTCTAGTCTCTTGAACCTGCCACTTACGTAACGTTGGAGGACAGATAAACGCTTGGAGGAGAAGGGTAACTGCCCAGTGCTGACCTAACATCGGCCCACAATTTGGTTAGTATCACTCTGTATTGACAGCGAAAGAGAGAATACGCCATCCTTCCCACTCAGAGGAAGCATGGCCAAATGTGCTCTCACTGGGTGGAACTCTCGGTCACGGATAGATGTGGCGTTGCTGGGAATCAAACTCAAGTCTTCTCTCCTCCACAGGGGACCATCTGTGATTGTTTTCTAATGACTTGGGTAGGGGGTATGTGTGGTTGGGGTGACTTAGAAGCAAAGGCCTGCCAATGAGGATTGTGATTGGTCATATTGTTTTTGAGAGTCATCAAAACAATGCCAGACTCTGACTAATGCTGCTATGCCAGAGACAGAGCACTGGGGGTTGTCACATGTATTAGTGTAGATATGTTCAGCTGACTGCAGTACACAGTGTTTAAAAACCCCAGTGCAACTTATCCTACCATATCCCAGCACTCCCATGCTCAGGATAGTCCACCATCAAGTAACATGTCATCAGTGGTGGTCCAATAGTTATCCACAGATGGATAGAGGGAGATGTGAATCTATTTGCTAAGGGTTTTTGATCAGAACTTGGGTAGCAGCAACAAATCCTGTTCGGTGTTTTTGAAGTAAAAATGTCATTTTGCTTTCAGTACAAACATGATTTTTGTATTTAATATTTTTCAAATGTTGTTATTATTTTTAAGTTTGGATTTGAAACAAAATTGATGAGATCTTGATAGACTCAATGGAAAATTAGATTTTTTTACTCATATAGGCACCAGCAGACATGTTATTTTTTCTCAAATATTTCACTGAACTTTAAGATGTATGGCCCAAATTGAAGGTCTAGCTTTAATTATCATGGCCCACCACCACCACAATGTAGGCATCCCTAATAAACTCCAACCCTTCAGTATGTGCAAAGGGCAGGTCTGAAACACAACCCAGGTTTCACAATGAGTCGAAGCCAAAAGAAACATAAATCTAATGTCAACTTTTCTCAGGCACCGGGCAAGGCAGAATGGGCCAGAATGATATGGTCTGAACTGTATTGGAATTGTATATGGGTGAATGAGCCACAGCCATTGGGAAAGGTTTTATTTACTTGACCCTGGTCGCTCTCTACCGCAGCAAAATTACTGGCCCTCCCACTTGCAAGGTGTTCTGGGCTTTCTCTTTGGATGTTGGGGTGGGGTGGGGGGGGCATATTTGAATCATTATGGAACTTAATTTCTTTTCAGCATAAGCAGACGCATAAAACGTAACGACATGCTCATAAGTCATAACTGTCTGGTCTGCTGTTTACAGTAATGCCTTGTACTCAATTTTCTTTCCAAATCTATTTTCAGCGGCTGGAAACCTGGAAAACTGGTGTCTACTTGCGGATAAACAATGTTAGATGATGCAACCTTAAAGAAATGTTTAAGTAATAAGTTGAGTTGGGATAGTAAATAAAAATGACAGGATTTGTGTATTTTATTGTTTTACATAAAGACGTTAAGTAAAACATATTCGTAATTGAGTTTAATACTAGATCTTAAATAGCTCCTTGAATGGTAGCTGGTTTGGATGTGTGGCTTTTATCAACAAAATTTGTGTTTTAAAAGCTTCTTTATGGAAACAAAACTGCTTCTTCTTTAACTCTGCTCAAAAATCCTTTTGTAGCACCTTTATTATTAAGTGTTCCTCATAACCTTCTGAATGTTCTAGTGATTATTTGTACAGTATCAACCTTTCTCTCTAATTTTTTTGGTTATAAAACACCAGAAAATTAATATCTTTAGTCAAGGAAAACTTTCCAGATAAATTCAAACCCCTTTATGCCAAGAGTGCAGATCTTTCTTGCCACTAGACCCATATTTCTCTACCTTTGTCTCTGTCTCGGATGGATCTCAATTCCTTTTGTTTCTGCGCCCTCATGGAGAAGCTTAAGCCTCCATTTGGACTGTATTTGGTCCATGATCTTGAAACATGGCTCCTACTCCTTTTCATTTTTTTTTTACCTCTACCTATTTTTCAACCTGCGTCTCCACCCACGGCTGGCTCGTTTTATTCTCTTCTTCCCAACAGTTCCATCATCGGGGAGTAGCCCTGACATCGCTCGTACCTCACAGATGCACTCGCGCTGGCCTGCTGTGGTTACGGCCTACGACCGAAACACATTCTGATCCAATGAATCGCACTGTGTTGGCCAGAAGGCCCATTACTAGCAAAGCCCATGGCTCGCTCCCCGGCCCACTCCGTGGGGGGAAAGCGCTGGTCAGACTTTGTTAGCATAATGGTTATTTCAAGTGGAGCCGTCGTAAAGCTTCAAAAACACAACTTTCTGTGGCCAAAAGTGCTGGTTGAGTTAAACCATGAATATGGGGCTTCGGGGACCCAAGCTGGAGCCGATTCGGACTTACCTTTCAGCGTTCAGTGGCTTCAGCCGGGATCGAGCCATGCAGGACTGGAGTGGGGAGTTCATTACTGCAGCTTCCAGTGCTGTTCCTGTTGAATCTCACTTGTTGGATGTTTGAGTGGTGGTTTGAATGGCTGTTAATAGTACTGTATCGAATCGACGTATGACATTTTGAAATCATAGCCTGAAATTCAGCTGAGAAGTCAGGTGTTATGGATTCGTTTCACTTAATTATAATCAGTAGAATATGGTACTTTGGATTTCCTCAGGATCGAACCCCGTCTGCCAATGTTTAACTTCTCACACAGGCTGCGGCCGCGGCGGCCAGCAGTTTTTACCCTGATTAAGTCCTTTAATTCACTGGCTTACAACCCAGAGCATCCCAGTATGAGAGCCTCATCTGACTCCAAACTACAGACCTCTTCAACACTTTCCTCCTTTGTCATTAAGCAGTGTCCCAGGATAAGACTAGTGATCCTGGCGGAATTAAGCAAATGGATTTTTAACGAGACTTCACATTCCTGTTTCCTGCCTGCACATTATTTCATTATTTCTCTCAGCTTTTTAATGGATCCTCCTCTCCCTTTTTATTGTTCGGTCTCCTAAGAAACTCTTTAAACTCTGAATTCCGTCATACAGAAGGAATAGATAAACAAGACATGAGTTACAGTCCATAACACATGCATAAGCAAATCTTGTGTATTCATCACCAGATAATGTTAGAATGACACAGTGTGTTCTAAAGTATTAAGATAAGGACACGTGGACTTCACAAGACCTCTGAAGATGTGCTGTGGTTTCTGCACCGAGATGATCGCAACACATGCTTTTAGGTGTGTAAGTTGAGAGGTGGGCCTCCATGGATTGGGCTAGGTTGTCCAGCACATCCCACAGATGCTCAGTCAAATTGAGATATGGGGAAATTGGGGGCCAAGTCAACACACAGTTCACACTGTGTGCTGTGGGGTGTTCCCAAATGACAGAATGGTCATTTAAACTTCACTTTCATTTTCACCTTGAACACTTTTTTGACTCCCCAGGTACAACAGTACACCTTGTGGTAGACATATTGTGGAATTCATGCCTCAATGGGTCAAAGATCTTTGGGGAGCACAAGAGAGACCTGAATTATACAGGTGGGTAAATTATACAATATTATACAGGCAGTTATATCGTGCAATATTATACAGGTAGTTACAAAACATTTTACAGGGAGTTATATTTTACAATATTATACAGGCAGTTGCATTATACAACATCATACATGTGGTTATATTAGACCCTTATGTCAATAGTCAAGACAAGTGTGTCAAGACAAGTTTATTTATAAAGCACATTACCATACACAGGAAAAGAAAAGTAAATAAAATATAGTAGTATAAGTCTTGTGGTGAGCTGGTTACTATTCAGAGAGAGTCCCTGCCTCCCACACTGTCCCCAGTACAGGCTCTGGGGACCTGTGACCCTAATATAGATCATGCAGTTACAGAAAGTGAGTGCGTTAGTGAGTGAGTGAGTGAATGAGAGAGAAAAAATAATAAAATAATGGGAGAAAGAAAAGAAATAAAAGAATATATAGAACATTAATAGAATAAAATTAAAGGTACAACAATTTCATACAACACCCATATCATGTTGTGATTACTGACGTACGCTATTTTTAACTAGCATTGTCTTATAGTATTCAGGGTTTATGCTTGTTTCATGAAACCTCTTATGTAAGTATTCTTCAGATAATGGTATCCAGTATTCTCTTTACCATAAAAGATCAGTCTGATTTTGTGTCTGAAGTTCATGTCTTTGCTTTTGGACTGGAGCTAGGAGGCTAATGTAGATGAACAGTGGAATCTTAAACGCCATCTACTAGCATCATGCCTAAATCATCACTTATTTTCCTCAAACCAGTTGTTGGTGTCTGTTAATTTGTAATAACCTTCTATATATACATGGACTAAACTACAGGAGGACATAAGCCTTCAGGATTGTGTTCAGCTACTTTTGCGTATATTTGTGCTTCCACTGCATGTTAACAGCATTAGCCGCATAGCGTCAGTGTTTAAATTAAAGAGGCAAACTTCAGATGCCAAAAAGGGTCTTGGTTGATCGACTACATTTGTGCTGGGGGTGGGGAGCAGGGGAAAAATCCCCCTTTTACTGTATCAGAACAGTCTCACATGGGTCCAGTTATAAAGATAATTAAATCCTCATGCCAGTGTCCTGTTACAGAGGATGCTGACCTCTGGCTGCTCGCAGTGTCCAGTTTGAGTCCATCCCAGCAACAGTGGTATCTGTGTTCTTCTTCACTCTTTCCATCGGTCCTCTCTCTTTTCTGGTACATTTAGAACCGTTCTGCAAGGCATTTTTGGGGGGAGTGGCCCAGGGTGATCTGCCAGGAAAGTGAGGAAGAAGTGTCTGATTTTTACTGCTTCACCACACCACTGACATCAGTAATGGAGCAGCTCAGGGCTTTGAAAGAGACACAGCGTGGCTCTATAGGGGCTCCGAAAACGCCATATGCTGGAGCCAGCCTCCATACACCAACCTGCTAATGCGTTTAACAGTCCAGCGTGCGGTCTGGGCCGAGACGTCCAGGATAGTCGCCGCTTTTTGACTCTCTACTGTCTCTCTCTGTCTTACTGTCTGTCTCACGATACATTAGTTCTTTAGCATTTGCCCTCAAAATTGAACAGAAAGGGATCTGATAATAGAATTCAATTGCCCATATTGTAAAAAAGCTCATATTGTAGGTAAACAAATAAACATGCTGTTTCATAACAGGTCACTCCTCAATCCAAATATGGAAGCTTGAAATTTCATATTTTTTGTGATGTCCTGAAAATGAACTAATTAGCACAGATCTGACTCTTCAGCAAGAAAAATGTAGTATTTGGACCCTTTGGACAAAATGTTAATAACTATCAATATTATGGATGAGCTGCTCTATATATTCTTTTTTTTTCAAACTTTATATTCTAAGGTCCAAATCTAATTTCTTCGTAAGGTCCAGGATAACAAGTGATTAGCAAATCCCTTTTATTACATTTGCTTACAACATACAACCAAAATAAATCTGTTTGTATATAATTGTTTACTTTGACAGTAAAGTGTAATCTGCACTGTAGTTTTATGAAAAGATTTAACAATAAGCTTGATTAACTTATATACTTTTATGTATCAACAAATGAAGTGGGGACAGGACATAACACCTCCTTCTCTGGTGATGCTGGTCTTTCGCTCTCTCGCTCTCGCAGGACTGCACCTGAAAACGTGACTAGGTTGCGCCATACTTGCGCCCACTGAAACTGTTGCTTCGAGTAATCTCAGGCCAGGATCGCTGTAAAAACTTAAACTAATAAATAAATGTAACATGTAATAAATTGCATTGCGTCAATGCATTCTTAATAAGATATGAAGACTAGGTCTGGAATTACTTGCAGTTCAGCTGAGATACGAACTTTGGTCTGGGAGAATTGCTGCCCTAAAGGTCACATGGTGAACATGAACCAACACAAAACTACAACATAGTCACATGCTTTTTTGCACAAAAACTGTGATTCAATTAATAAAAAACTAATTTATTTATTTTTTGCTTGTGTGTTCCACTGTGCATGGCAGTTGTTAATGTTCTAGCAGCTGAGACACTGCCAATCCAAAATGTTGCTAATTCCTGTTTTATATGATTTCTGGCAATAAACCTTTATTCTAGTCCACATGTGAGTCTGTGTGCCTGTGTGGAAGAAGACATATATTCTTATGATCTGATGTTGATGGAAATTTGTCCTGTTTTTCACAAGGAAAGTGCATCTTCTCTTTAGTGGCCTGATCTGACAGAGTCTTTGAACTTTGTGATCTGTCACTTGAACAAATGGATCAGTCTCTGTTGGGTGATTTCAAGCTAAGACCTTTTCTTTAATTGCACCCAATATATTGCTCTAAATCTCATTACCTCTGTGAAATATACTGACAAATCCTGCCTGGCGATCTTTCTGTAATGTCTTCTGGCTCGTCCTGGGCCGAGAGACTCCGTCCAACACGGTAGTTTTGCCAGAGAGGTGAAGATTTTTTAATGCTGTGGTCACTTTCATTTTTGCGCTGGGACTTTATTAGTGAGCTGATTAACAGCACAGCAATTTAGGGACAGACCTTTTTGGGAGGAGTTGTGAGGCTTAAAACCCCAGCCTGAGGCTTCCAGTGCTTTCAGTGCAACCTGATTTATATGACATGCATTGTCAGTTTTAAATGGCTGTCATTAATTAAAGATGAGCCTCTTCTACTCTTGCTCTCCGAACTGACCCAGCTTGAGGTCAGCCACGTAGAAGTTTGGCAGAATTTTCCCCAGCAGACCTGGAACCGTCCTGTAGGTAAGCGTTTTCCCCCATCCTCTGCAGCTTTGCATGCCGGACAGCCAAAGAGGTGGATGGGGAAAAGCTGTAATCTCCTGCTACAGAAGCTCATCACTTACCTCCGCTTCATCCCTTCCCTTTTCTCCTTGATTCGCTTGCTCTTTCATCCTTTGTTCTTTCCGTTTTGGCGGTACGTCATTCTTGCGGGACCACTCTGCACACACTGCTGGAGAGGCGCACACAGGAGAGGTCACAGGTAATTAACACTTCACCTGGCCAAGCCGCCCAGCCAGTGGCCCAGACTTCCAATACACACACACACACACACACACACACACACACACACACACACACACACACACACACACACACACACACACACA
>JBBMFX010000141.1:17855156-17866629 GCA_037832545.1 Rhabdalestes septentrionalis | reverse complement strand
GTCTGAAACTCGGGCCCATTTCCGATCACGTGATTCGATCTGGACATCCCTAGTATATATATATAAAAAAAAAAATTATTCACCTTTTTATAGCCGCCATAAGTAAGAACTATGTTAAGACATTAAAGTCTGCCATTTACCCAACATCCCCTTAACATCCCCTTCATTTACCCAACATCCCCTTAACATCCCCTTCATTAACCCAACATCCCTTTCATTTACCCAACATCCCCTTAACATCCCATTCATTTGCCCAGCATTTCTTTTGAGATGTCATATTTTTGAGCCTCAGTACTGAAGTTTAAATACACTGGACCCTAAATCAGCACATCACTGTAAACCCTCCATTAGCAGAACAACCCCCAGTACTGAGAATGGATGTGATTTTCAGTGGTCTTGGTGTTGAAAAGCCCCCGGCTCTGAAACATGAATAATGGTTTGGCCTTTGGCCCTTCACAAACACGGCCTCCCCTCGAGTTGGACGAACACAGTCAAAATGTAGAATGATGAATGGAAACCCTGAAAAGACAATCCAGAGCTACCACGGCCACTCTGCGGACCCCTCCGTAATCCTGTAAAGCCTTTCTGATGTGTGTTACCATCCAACAGTAACAATGACCTCAAAGGTGGGTGTTTGTGTTGGTGGTTTGTCTGTGTTTTAAATGATTCCCCCATACGGTAATGGAAATCTTGGGCAAACCCAAAAGCAAGCGCACACATAAATCTGAGTGTAAATCTAAGGGAGGTCACAGTGAAAAATATAAAAAAAGAAATCTCGTTGAAATGCTGCTTTACAGAAGCTGTTTTCTACAGTGTGATGGAGTTTGGTGTGTATGACAAAGACTTCCATCTCCAGGGGAGATCTGAGTAACCAATAAAGCCAACCAGCCCTTTTTGCCAGCAAAAACACTGGCATGTAATTTTATAGTTTTTCTCATAGCTCATTTGAAAGAGTAGACAAGAGGTGTGAACCTTATATTTTTTCATGTTTGCTCAATTTTCCCAATAAGTAAGTCGAAGGGAGTTCCCTCTGCTACATGATCAAGTGGAGGTGAAGGCTAGTAAAGAAAGTGCAGTAAATTGACACCCCAACACACAGGTTTCAAAATATGATGTCCTTCTCTGTATTCAGTCCATTGACCAAGTGAAGCAGTGGGCAGTGGGACACCCCTTACAGTGTGTGGGGGCGGTACCTTGCTCAGGGGTATCTCAGTGGTGCCAATAGGTGTCCTGGGATTCAAACCCGCAACCTCCTGATCACAGAGGCAGCTCCCTGACCACCAGGCCACCGCCTCATGCTCACATCTTTTCAAAAGTACTGCAAATGCAACATCACTAACATAAAGCTGAATATGCTTGGAGGAGAAAACAAAGGTTGTGTTCAAACAGGCAGCTCAAAATTGATTCTGCAGTCTGCAGTCATAAAATCTTACTTTTTCCAGTTCAACTCAGTCCAAGTCTAGGTGGCATTGAGCTTTATTTACCAAGATAAAAGCTGCCTATATATATATAGTTATAACCATTGTTATAACAATGCCATAATGATGACAAGGGATATGATGACTCCTTGGATGGTAGTGCTTGTCTAGCTGCTGAAAGAAATCCCCCTCAGTCTTCCCTCAGTCCAAAACCTTCCAATGCCTGTATGTCCCTCCAGTTCATTCATTACACAGCCGATAAAGCTGACCGTCTGCGATTTCGCTTTGGAGGGAATCTCTGGCGGACTCAGTCAGCTGTGCAGTTTCATAAAGCTATTCTTGCTTTTAAAAGCCTCTCATCATTATGGTAATAGATGTGGGCCCTGCTACTGATGTATTTTACGTCATGTAGTAAATAGCATTGTCATTGCCATGTCAGCTTGCCATGGCAAACAGCGCCCTGCCAAGCGGCGTAATATTTTACGATATCTTTAATTATCACACATCTGTTTTGCATTGAAATAAATGTGGCAATTACTGCTTACTTTGGAGCATTATTGCAACACTCCGAACTTTTGCGGTCGTCCCTCAGAGAGCAGCATGTTCCAGGGTTCGTGGATACAAAAGAGGGTTCGTGTTGCGCATCCTTCGCAGCGTGATGCTTCTCCACGCCGATGCACATCCGCCCCTGGCAGCTGCTATAATCAGCAGCGCATGCAGGGGCCCTGCTTTTAACGAGGCAGACCTGTCCAGTTAATGACCTCATAGCACTTTAAGGCGTGCAAGGACGGGAGAGAGGGGGAGAGAGAGGGAGAGATCCGCAGGGAGCTCGCAGGTGCGTTGGGACTGCTCCAGGATCATCGTGGGCACATTTCTATAATGCTGCTTCACAGCTGAACAGCATCCAGCTGCACTATAAAAAAAAATAAATATAGCATCCCGCTATAAATGGAGAACATTTAAAGGAATGGTTCTCTGGCCATAAATGTGGTTGAATCAGCCACAACAATACATTATTTTTCGGGACTTTGCACTTATGTTGCTTGACTGAAAAAGGTAACGAGTAATGTAATGGAAGCTTGTACCTCACCAGTCAACCCTGTGCTAACCACACATGTAAGTTATCCCACATTTGCATCCAAATGTGTTAGGTAATCTCAAAACCCTCTTTTTATTTACTAGGATTTGGCTTACATAGAACACTGGCATCACACAACGGTTTCAGATCCTTATTTAGGGCTGCTTCCTTTTGAGGAATTTTGCCCCAACTCTTCTTTCAACAATTATTTAATTCAGCCACACTGGATGGTTTTTAAGCATAACCTGCCCATTTAAGGCTTTGCCACTGTGCTCCAATGAGGTTCAAGTCAGGACACTTACCAATCCATTACAAAACCTTCATTTAATTTCTTCTGGGACCTTTGCAGGAGGACATCAGTATATTATCTTGCTGCATTACCTGCCTATTTTTGATCTGACATTTTTGTAGGACTTATTAGAGATCAATCACCAAGGTCCTGAAGTGGAAATCATACAACATGATCAAACTACCACCACCATGTTTGACAGTTGGTATGGTGTTCTTTGGATTGCTGAGATAGACTTACACCACTTATAATGGGACATCAGTTTTCCAAGAAGTTCCACTTTCTTTTTAGAACTATTTTTCTAAAAGGCTTAGTGTTCATCAACATGTTTCTTTTATTTAATTTGCTGATTTTTGTGTAACTAACACTCAATGAGAATGTAGTGATTTTTTTTTTCTGGCATAAATTTACAGTCATATATCTTAGTGCTCAATGGCTAGCAAATGGCTAACCAACCCAGAAAACAAAAGAAAGGGGACAAACTACCCATCCCATAGGCAGTGGGGGCTGGACAACAGTTTCTTTACATTTAGAGAAAAGGCAAGCTGGTGTTTTGGGTAAAAAAAGACAGAATGTTACCAAACAGGCTACTTGTTTTGCACCATAATACTCATATTTGTATAAAGACTGCCTAAATGTTGGTTTCTGTTGTGTTACACAAATTTTTACCACAAGCTTTTTAAATAGGACGCTCGAAAGCCAAGGTTTCAGAACCCATGGAGATCCATGTTTCCCCCTTACATAAAGCTACAGAAATCCTGGTTAATAATTATTTGCCACTTTTACTGAAAATTATAGTCAAAACCTCACTAAAACATGTAAGTTTACACAAAAGAAAAATTGTTGGACCTTTGTAACACTGTAAGTCAGATTTCAAATAAAGAGAGGATTCTGGTGTGTCTCAACCCTTTGCACATTTGAAATTGTTTACTTTTCAGCCTTCAAGTGCCATCTTGTTTTTGGCTGCATTAGAGTTGGGGGTTTTTTGGTCAAACTTCTTTTTTAAGAACAAATTCTTGCCTTCTGCTGCAGTGTGAACTGGCGGAGTCGGGAAAACCACATGGAATGCTTCCTCAAAACGGAGTAGCCAGTTTTACTGTGGCCGAGCGCCTTTGAATTACAGCAAAGGGACATTTTACGCAGTGTGTGAAATAAAACAGAGATGGAGAGCCCTCACGCTTAATGCCGAATGCAAACACACATTTTTTTCCTTGGTCTTCGTGTTTTACAAGCAAGGCTCTGCAGAGGATTGCGGGGAGGGTTTTGCAAACGTCGCAATTTCAAGCATTGTCCAGTTCCCAAGGGTTTCTCACATTTTGTATCAACAGGTCAGCTCACAAGCGAACTGATCCTACTTTCTTGGGTCAATACCAACAAAAAATGGTTGGTCCAAGCTGTTTGGTGTTGTGAGAAGGGAACCCATGTTGTAATGTAACGTAGGTTTATATGTACCTATCCCATTAAGGGAATGGTGATGATGGTTACCAGACCTTTTTCCTCTGTTTTGAGCTTCATTGGAAACTTTTTTATATGGTCATCTGGTTTCCCACAAGATGTGTCATCAATCCTTCCTTTTACATCTTAAGCAGATCATGGCATCTTCTGCAGCGTCTGACCACAGGGTGATACACAGTTAGCTTATCAAAAGTGTGAAATGTCTGTAATTGTTTTAGGCTTAGCAAAAACAGCCTGTCAGTTTGACGAATCCATGGTGCTGTTACTGAGGGCTGTGTTGACCTGTGTAATGCTTCAGTGGTCAGATGTAAGTGATGTTTATCTAGGCTCTGTGGGCTGACCATCTCATTCCTTTGGGTTGAATTCTACATTCTACAGAATCAAAAACGATGATTCCTAAGTGTGAGGGTCTGCTCCAGTAATCCAGCACAGGAGGTTGTTCCACTCACTGAAAATCAAGTTACTTTTGAAGCCTCCCCATGAAGAGGTCTCTCCTCAGCAAAGGGAGCTTATGTGTGGGCTTTTAAAAGTACCGGCTCACTGGTAAAGTTCCCATATTGCCCTTGACAACCTATTGAAAAAGAAACCCAAAAACCTTTCAAGGGGGAAATACTGCTCCAGCTCCAGCTCCAGGTTGATGGTAACTAAGTGCATTTAAGTGCATCTATAACCTTGCCCCTCCCTATCTATGTGATTTGATTCATATTGCCACTGCTTCCTCTCTCAGGTCTTCGTCTGCCACTCATCTTATTGATCCCTTCCCTCTTATTGATTCTCTTTCCTTATTTAAAGCACAGCTAAAACACACCTGTTCAAAATGGTTTACTCGCTTTAAACATGTGTTTTACCTGCTGTCAGTCATGTTTATTGCTTTGCTATTTTCATTTATTTTCATTTAGTGTCTGATTGTTTTTTTTCGGTGACCTTGGGTTCTTGAAAGGCGCCCTCAAATAAAATGTATTATTATTATGATTAAAAGGCCCTACTGTGCTTGTGGCCAAACCTGCCATGGTCCTTATTAATAGGGTTACTCCTGCGCTGACCCCTCAGACCACTGCTTTGTGGCCATATTGGGCTACTCTTGTTCTGACCCACAGGTGCTCCTATGAAGGCTTTTGTAGGTCTCCAAAGTTCTTCCTGTTCCAGCACTTCTGGCTGCTTCTGTTCAGCACAAGGCTTCCCACCATCTTGCTGACTGACCAGTGTCCTGCTCTGCCGGCCTCCACCCTGTCCCACTGGCCTCTGACCGTACCCTTGATCTGGATCCTTTTGTGGTTGTGGTGCCAGTTCTCCAAGCTCCATCGGTGCTTTGTGCAGAATGTGCTCCACCTTGCTCCTTGACTCAAGTCTTCCTCCCGGTCCAATCCTTTGTTCAGTCTTCCTTTGAGCTCCAAGTCCAGCCCCTGTCCCCATGTCTGGACTTCCGGCCTGGGTTAAATGTGCCTCGATGTGGTCCAGGTAATCCTGTTTATGTGCCTTGAGAGCCATGTCTCTGCCTACTCATATCCACTCACACCTGTGGCTGGTTTTATGACTACAACAGTCCATATACTGGGTTTGCTACTTGTGAAGTCTTGCCATTGCAATTGCACGTTCCTGAACCCTTTTCTGATTACAGTACAGTTCTATGCTGTGTGTTTGACTTTTGTATGGGTTACTATGTTATGATGACTTTGGGAATTGGAAGCCTCCAAATGAAAGCTATGCAGAGGCCTCACAATCGTTCTGCATTTTAGCCGGTCAGATTAGGGTGAGACTAAATAGCCCTGTTTGGTAGGACGCCAGTATTTCTAATTGGAATACTTCGATAAGTGTTATATTAAGGTTTTCATACTGATGCCGTCGATATGATTGCAAGCAGAAGTGCACCCTTCACTCAGGCTTTTCCAGACTGGTTTGTAAGACAGAAGCATGGTTACATGCTGTCTTTTTCTACCCATCAAACCAGCACTTCGGCTCATTCAGCCTTCTCCTTTTTCAGATCTGTACAATGCAAAAAGCTTTAGCACTAGGAGTCACTCGTCCAAATCAATTTTCTCAGATTTCGTTCCTTCTCTTGAAACTCCCAGCATGCTTGTGTGTGGTGAGGTGTGGGTATTTCCCCTGCTGGAGCAGAAGGCCGTGCTGAGTCTCGGAGATGGTACTTTTATGAGGTGGTGTTAAAATGTCCAAAGTGACCACAACTGTTTCCTTGAGATTTTTGGAGGCTGTGAGCATTAGCCAACCAAATCCAAATGAGCTCAGCTGTGGGAAAGTTCTAGTAAAGCTGCATCACCAACTTGGATTAGGGGGCTTCCCCCGAGATTCACAACCACCGCCAAAGTCATGGCCATTTGACCTTTACGTATAAATGACACAATTGAAACTGGTATTAAAACCATACCCATATGAATATCTCCATTTTATCACTCTTTCAATTCCCCGGGTGACTAGAGTCACCGGTAGAACTGATGATTCAGAAAAAGCCTGTTTAAGAGACTATCCAGATGTAGGCCCTGCTTTAAGGACATGACTTACATATTTTCAGAGCAGTTACTGAATAATTCATAGTAGGTGGCAGGTTTTTAAATAACTTATTAAATTATTATTAAATAACAATAGCACTTCATAATTAATAGAGATCATCAAATATCTCACAGTAGTCACAAAACATTTTATAGAATTCACACAAATGGTTATATAATAGTTTATAATAGTTACCAAATAATTCCTAGTACTAGTACTGAATACAACCGGATGCTTCATACTAGTTACTGTATAATTTAATAGTAAATAGTTATTAGAATTTATGTAGTATTTGCCAGATACCAGTTACCAGATAATTGACTGACGTGAGTAAAGTCGTAGTAGTTAGTTAAAATTCATTTGCACTGAATAATTATAAACTCAACAGTTTGTTGTAACGGAATAAGCCTCCGGTTCAAGGGGTTAAAGCGGTCCCTCTGTGTCACTCACTCTTTTTTCTGCGATTGCTCTGTGTTTATGTGACAGGAAGCAGAAAGGACCGGTTGAGGAAAAAGCTCCGCCAGTGCCTCTGCCAGCCCTGGGCTAAAAGGCCTTTAGTTTTGTCTCTGGCTCCAAAGAGACGCCCATGGCATAGGAATCATTAACGAACAGCAAAAGATGACTTCGTCTGCTCTCTCTCTCTTTCCTACTCTCTCTCTCCCTCTCTTTCTCACTCCCTCTCTCTCTCTCTCTCTCTCTCACTCTCCCTCTCTCCTTCTCTCTCTCCCCCTCTCTCTCTCGCTCTCCCTCTCTCTCTCTCTCTCTCTCTCTCGCTCTCTCTCCCTCTCTCTCTACCTCTCTCTCTCTCCCTCTCTTTTTCTCTCTCTCTCTCTCTCTCTCCATCCCTCTCTCTCTCTCTCTGCCCCTCTCTCTCTCTCTCTCTCTCTCTCTCTCTCTCTCTCTCTCTCCCTTTCACTCTTTCTGTCCATGCATTTTACTGCCACTATGACATGGTCCATTTCTGGAAGAATGGCGTTGATGCTATGCAGGAACTCCTCTCATCCTGTTGGGCTGTGTTTCAAACACTCTTCTTCGTTTTTCCCCTCCTTTTTCTTATTTTTTTTCACAAGAACCAGGACATACTTAATATACATTATCTCTCTCATCCATCATGCTGCAATGCGCTAAATGACATCACCCTGGCAACCAAACCTTGCAAAAGAAAGAAAAGCTAGAGGAAAGCAGGCATGCAACATACTCAGGCTGACGTTGGCCTTGGAGTCTAGTGTGTCAGATCTTTTGGTCGTCTGCAGTTGCAGAACAGTATTGAAAGATGTAAAGCCATGCTAGGGAGAACACAAACCTTGACTTTGCAGATGATACATATTCAGAATTTCCAGCATGGTGGCATCCAGGCACGTAGCAGGAATTCATGTTAGCAGGTTTAGGGAAAGTTTTGAGAGTTTTGGTGTGTTGTTTGTTCAAATGGGAAAAGGCATAATTAGCTTGCCGGTGTGTTTCTTTATTCTGGATTGTATTTGATTCTTTTGGCCACAAACTAGTTGGCTTAACCATGCTTAAGGCATTGCCTTTTTTATTGTTTCTCATTTTTATGGATTAGAAACACCCTGATTCTCCACCCCTCCAAGGGGCGATGGAATGAGGGGTGGTGTCCTGAAACTCCTGCCCAGTCAGGAGCTCTGATCAGAAGTTTCTCTGGCTTCGCCTGCCTCACTCACCAAGTTCCAACTCAGAGCTTTGTGAGCCGTCTAAAGTGCCAAGTTACCTCTCATTCCAAAATACTGCCTTACCACCTCTCCATCATCATTATGGGGCCAGGGGGAGCTGGACCAGATCTTGTGCTGGAGATGAGTCTCTGGGTCAAAAAAGCACTTCTTTCCTTGTTTTATCTTGGTGGTCTTCTTCACAATAAACTAGACTTAAATCCACCGTGCTACTCTGAGAAGAGGGGGGCCTGGCCAAAGGAATCAAATCCAGTCCAGTACAAAGAAACACACTGTCAAGCTAATTATGATATTGTTTGTATTTCCTCCTAAAACAAACAGCGCCACAAAATTAAAGCTTTACCTAAACTAGCTACTATCAACGCATGCTGATTTGCACATAAACTCTTCCGAGCAATTGACTGGGTTGCATTGGAGCAGTCATATGTGAGTACAATGTCGCCATGCCCAGTGCCCAATGCCAAAAATTGGCCAGAATGCTGAAGCCCCCCAGCATTGGGCTGTGGGGTTCTCTGGAGTGTTGACCATCTCTCATCATTGGGAAAACTTACCTGAAGCATAAAACAAAAAGATGGCACATAAATCAACCCATGCAATGACGGACCTCAATTTAAATACACATTTGCATTTGTCTTGGAAGGCTAAGTTCCAACACACCTGGTTCAAATCCACTGTTAACTGTCAGGTTTAGTGAATGAGTTTGAGAAGGGGGGCTATCACACTTTGCTGGACACCAGCCCACCATTTGTAGAGTTGGGTGCTCTTATGAGTTTTAATTGTTCATTAAAAAGATCTTATGAAATCAGGTGCAGCATCGCCTAGATTAACATCAAAAGGGCACTTAAGGTCCTGGAAGTTGCTCGGTTGTAGTGTATTGCAGCAGTTTGTGAGCTGAACATTCTCTGGATAAATGAACCGGAGGTGTAGGCCCGGCCATTTAGAGTTGAATATTACCCTCCGTGGCATCGTAATGAAACTACGGCACAATGCTGAACGTTTGCTCACACATCTCCTGAAATGCCAGCAGCTCTGGAACCCCAGCCGCTTCGCAGCGGGAGAGCCGCTCGCCCTGGCCAAGGCACATTCTTCACCACTGCCTTCTAGCACTCGCAGAGCAGCCTGAGCAATTTTTTTTCAATCATACGGTGCATTTTTCCCCCGACCACTGTACCATACAATAAAAAGATCAAGACCTTTCGGTCTTTATTGAGCTGAGAAAACAGCCAGAATCTCACAGTCCACCCTCCCCCGGCACCACCACTACTTTGCACACAAACACCCCAAGCAGGCGGAGAAGCGGGAGGCGCTCCCCAATGAAAACAAAAGGAAAAATAAAATATGTTTGGTAGAAGAGCTCTTAATAATTATGGGTCTGTAAAAATACACACAGGTTGTTGGCCATACACTAGCTCTCGCTGTTCAAAGCTTCCTGATTATTTGGCCGCTGAGAGACGTAAAGTTGTCTTTGTTAAATCTCAGCTATGCTGGGAGTTTGGTTATGACAGGGAATGTCTATAATTCAGCCACTTAGTAGGAGAGTGAGGGGAAAGGCGGTAGACTAGAAACAGACATTTATGTTACAACATATGTTACACTAAATACACCAAATTACTTTAAGTCAAGGAAGCACTGGAGGCCAGTCTGTTCAATACAGTGCCACGAAACCCAAGGAATAGTTCCAACAGCCCTCCCAAAATGTTAGTAGTTAAACCCCAAGAAATGAAATGAAAACGTGTTGTGTTTTTACTATCAGCATATTTCAGTACAAATGTACCCTTATATGTTTCAGGCTGTAGAAGCAAAGAAAGCATTTTGTGCACAAATGGATCATTCTAGACTTTGTATGAAGCCATTGAATCAAGGATGGTGCAGTTTTGGCCATCAAGGCAATATAATTCCTATAAATTTAGTTGTGCAAATTAAAAGACCTGATTTCTCAAATAGCAGTAGCTATAGATGTCATTAATAGTGAGTTTGTATATGAACGTTGGGCTTGTGACATCTCTTGTCAGCGGCCAGATGCCATTCTGTTCTTTAGGGGACATTTATTGTGAATGCCTGAGCACAGCAGTCTTGTGTTTATTGGTATTATGTGTTTCAGCTGGCTGGTGTGCTCATGGGAAATGATGCCTCTGTTTCATTGGTTGGTGGGTTTTTGAGTTTAGTTCTTTTTTGGTAGGACCTTTAGTGTAGTGTAGTGTGACAGTCTGTAACACCATATGTATATGTGCTCTTTTTTCCTTTGGTTTGTAGTGCTGATTGGTTTAGGCCCTTGTGCCTGTTTGTTTTGTTAATTTCAATAGAAGTGGAATGGAAGTCTGCATTCATGCCTGTCCTCATTCCGGAGATAGGTGGATCTGTGACAGCCAGGCCTCTTACTTCCAGTGAAGGGCAATTTCAATGCCTCAGCCTAAAGTGATTTAAAATGTAACTACTTTACACAGGAGCTGCTTAAACTAGTGTGACAAATATCTCTTTCAACACGTAATATATGTAATAGTATTGCAGTAATATAAATACCCATATCCTTTATGTATATGTACATTTAAAACAAGAAGATATGTATACAGTCTTCAGAGATATTCAGAGCCTGGAACTACAGTCAGAATTGTTCAGTGGAGATAAGGCATATAATGCCTCTCAAAGATTCCTCACAGAGTACAAAAAAGCTCAGAATGGCTTTATCTACATTAATTTAAAATGTAATTCAATACATTTGTAGTTATATTTATGTGCATAGCCAAACGAATAACTCTTTAAAAAGTTAAAATGATCTTACTTATCAGGTTCCAAAAACATTTGAAGTAGCACCAAATATGGGTCTAGCGCCAACTCTTTTATGATATCACCAATGCAGTTTTAATCTGAGTCGCTCCAGTTGTATTCTATTTAAAACCTACCATATGCTCATGCTACCCTCCTCCCCAGCCCCCAACCCAAATATCAGCACATAAAACTGGATCATGCAGCAGCCCTTACCCCTCAGCCAACCCTATAAAATCTCCCTTCACCCTGTACAATCTCTCTCTTTCTATCTTTCTCT